>JAYEVD010000870.1:0-156854 GCA_036346405.1 Phyllostachys edulis | reverse complement strand
TTTCTTGAATAATTCTAACGTAAGAATAGCACAATATAAGAACTTCGCAGGCGATGGGTGTACGCCCAAGAAAGTTCGTTTGGACATGGAGGTAAGGTGAAACTCTACTTACCTCATGCTTAAGCATCTTTTACCATACAAGAGCATTTTTCTCGCTTTTTTATTCAAACACACTATCCTAGCAATCGATTTTTTTGTTATTAACCGAGCAACATTGGTTCGCTAGTCGAGAAGATACCGCAATTTTAGAATTTTTTACGAGGCAACCGCTGCTTTGTCCGGCTGCCTCACTATCCAACATCTCCTATCATTGTGCATACTATTTTAAAGATTGCTATTCAATTGAAAATGTATGAAAATGACTTAGTTTTACGTGAGGTCGTTGTTTCATGATATCTAAATACCTTAAATATTGAGAGAAATCCCTTACCTATATGTATTTGCATTTGTTTTAGATCCTAGGGCTAAAATGGGTGCATTTGGTACTGTGACTTGATCTTCTTAGTGATACTACTAGACTAGACTATACTAACTATTTTGCGTGGTTCGCTCTCTGCTATACGAGGTTTACCAAAGGTATGAAAATAAGTTCCGAGGAGTCCGTCAAGAATCGACCTCCAAGAGTCTCCCCACCTCGAGCGGGAAGACAAGTATGTGGGGCACGATCTTCTGCGGCTCTTTTTCTCCGTGTCCAGTCCGTCAAGGTTCGCTTCTTCTTTCTTCTTCTCGACCAAATACCG
This sequence comes from Phyllostachys edulis, assembly GCA_036346405.1. Taxonomy (NCBI): domain Eukaryota; kingdom Viridiplantae; phylum Streptophyta; class Magnoliopsida; order Poales; family Poaceae; genus Phyllostachys; species Phyllostachys edulis. The sequence continues at coordinate 156,114 of JAYEVD010000870.1, read as the reverse complement.
TCACCAAGAGCCAATAAGGAGCGGGAACTATCCACCTATCCGGACAAATGATACAGCTGATTTCAACGCTAAGGCTTTTACATATTGCAATGGTGGTAAGCCCATAAGTTAACATATCCCGCTATCCATACTTGCACGTGATGTGTTAATCGTTCGCGCTCTCTACTGCTTTCTCCGGTCTGCCACTTTTCCGAAGAATATTGGAGGAAAGAAGAACAAGTCTCACAAGTGAGATGATGCGAGATCCTTCTAACTCGTGAAGGATGGGAACAAGTCGATTGACTACAACACAACACTCAGGAAAATCCAGAGTTGTTGGAGGTGTTCAAAATTTGTACTTAGACAATGACACGGCTATTACATGTAACAAAGATGTATCATGTAGAATTGTAGAGCTATAGGTCAGATTTTTTTCCTTTGCCAAGGTTTTCTATTTTGAGTTTTTACTGCGCTAAAGTTTTAACGATGCGTACCAATGGGACATTAATAAAGCTCTTTATTACATTTTCAATATGAGATTTCTAATTTTCGTGTTCATTTTAGAATTCTACATATTTTTATAATTTTTTGATTTTCTTGTTCTCGATAATAACGGTTGTGCATCGCCCGACGGGTTAACGGACCGCGCGTACACCCGCAAGACAAGACGAATGCCCGTTCGACTACGTTCGGTCATGCGACTGACCCATGGGCCGACAATACCGGCATTTAATAGTACATGGGTCAAACGACCATGCCTAAATGGGTCATGTCTAGCCGGATCCGTGCCATGCCGGGCCGGACGGCCCATTTGGCCAGGTCTGCTGGAAGCGGCACGGCTTCTTCTGGGTTTTGCCGTGCGGCAGTTGTGGGAAAACGAAATCTTGGCCGTCCATATGAGACGAACGGCTCAGATAAGGGGAGGAAGGCGCTGAGACGTTTAAGCAGAACGGAAGAGGAGACTCTGCAAGTCCTATGCATGCTCTCTCCCGCCGCCGCCGCCGCCGCCCTCCGCACCGCGGCGGGCTCGCCGCCGGCCATCCGCCGCGCCCACGCGCGCCTCCTCAAGGAGGGCCTGGCCCACCACCCTCCTGCTCCGGCCCTCCTCGTCTCTGCCTACGCCAAGTCCCGCCTCCTCCCGGACGCCCACCGATTGTTCGACGAAACCCCGCGCCGGGACCTCCACCTCTACTCCTCCCTCCTCGCCGCCATCTCCCACCTGAATCCCCTGCCCTCGCGCTCCCGATCCTCCGCCGGATGCTCGGCCGACGCCCTCCGACCCGACCACTTCGTCATCGCCTCCATCGCCAGCGCCTCCGCCAGGCTGCGCAACCTCCGTCTTGGTAAGCAACCCATGGACACTTTGTGGCCTCCCCTGTACAGCGGCGACGACGTCGTCAAGTCGTCGCTGACCGATATGTACTGCAAATGCGGCTTCCTGATGATGCCAGGAAGGTGTTCGATAGTATCGGTGCCAAGAACAGCGTCGTGGACTGCGCTGGTTTCTGGGTACGCGTCGAACGGCTGTAGCGACGAGGCGTTGGAGCTTTCAGGAGCATGCCTGAACGCAACCTGTTTGCGGGACTGCGCTCATCTCAGGTTCGTAAAGGCTGGCGAGAGGTTAGCGCGGTGGAGCTGTTTGTCGAGATGAGGCGGGATGATGTCACGATTGATGATGCATTTGTGTTGTCCACTGTCATTGGCAGCACCGCAGACATGGCTGCGCTTGAGCTGGGCAGGCAATTGCATGGTTTCACCACAAGGTTCGGGTTCTTGTCCAGTATGATTGTTGGGAATGCGTTGGTTGACATGTACTCCAAATGCAGTGACATACACTCCGCTAGAGAAGTATTTGAGGGGATTGTGGTCCGTGACATCATCTCGTGGACGACAATGGTTGTTGGAGAGGCACAGCATGGTCGAGCCAAGGAGGTATTGGCTCTTTATAACAGGATGATTCTTTCTGGAGTGAAACCCAATGAGGTGACCTTTGTTGGGTTGATCTATGCTTGTAGCCACGCTGGTCTTGTTCAAAAAGGGCGGCAACTGTTTGACTCAATGAAGCGGGACTATGGCATCAATCCTGGATTGCAACACTATACGTGCTATCTGGATCTTCTTAGTCGCTCAGGCCATTTATTAGAAGCTGAAGATATCATCACTACAATGCCATATGAGTCTGATGAAGCTACTTGGGGGGCCCTATTGAGCGCATGTAAGAAGCACAATGATGCTCAAATGTGTATCAGGGTTGCTGATAATCTACTAGAGCTGAGACCAAAAGATCCCTCAACATATATCTTGTTATCTAATGTCTATGCAGTGAATGGCAAGTGGGATTCTGTGCCAAGGTAAGAAAGCTCATGGCTGGGATGGAGATAAGAAAAGAGCCAGGGTATAGCTGGATCGGCTGGAAGGAATTCCGCCTGTTTCATGCTGGGGAAGTGCCACTTGATGTGAGAGAGAAAATTATAGGTTTTCTGGAGGAACTGGTCTCGGAGATGCGCAAGAGGGGCTATGTCCCTGATACTAGTTCTGTGATGCATGACTTGGAGGAGCATGAAAAGGAGCATCATCTGTTTTTGCACAGTGAGAGGCTGGCTGTTGCTTTGAATCGTCAAGTCTCCTCCGGGGTCGGTGATCCGAGTGGTGAAAACCTCCGGGTCTGTGGGGACTGCCATACAGTACTGAAGTTTATTAGTGAAATTGTCCAGAGGAAGATTATCGTGAGAGATGCTACTCGTTTTCACCATTTTGAGGGTGGGAAGTGCTCTTGTAGTGAATTCTGGTAGCTGATCTGCTGATGTTCAGTTGTGCTTCTAGTCCTCTAGGTATGGTATGCTCTTGCCTTGCTTTTGGAGTGTACTTCTTTGTCATGTCTATAAGGACTTCCACAGCCAGTGTACCACAAGTTGGTTACTTATACCAAATGAATGACCTTTCTTTTCTTTTATGACTTCAATGATGTTTCAGTCTTAGAAAACAACAGAATAGAGCTGGCCAAACGGGTCGCTCCTCGCCGAGCCAAAGACGGCATTACATCGCTGCCCTTGCTCAGTACTGCACGGTCCGCGACTATTCACTTGCTAGGGGTTTCAAGACGCAGACCGCTGCCCTGGCCAGTTATGTTCAAGCAAGACGCAAGATGGTGACGATTAGTGCTGCCCAAAGACGCAAGACTCAAGACAAATTTATTAGGCACAACACTGCTTTTAATATACATATATAATTTTATTTTTATTTATATGATTTTCTTTCCATTTTTAATACTTATATGGTTTTATTTTGTAGTTTTTAAATTTTATATAGTTCATTTTATAAGTATATATAAATTTATCTTGGTTTTTTTAAAATATATATTTTCTAGGATTGTTTTTCAATGTTTCATGTCTTATGAGCTAAATGACAAATGTTTTAACGAGCTAGCTATTTGAACATTAATAAAATTTCTATTACATTTTTAATATGATTGACTTATTTTTTAAAAAATTTCCATGTCTATTTCTGAATTCTACACATTTTTCTAATTTTTTTGGATTTTTTTATTCTGTCGGGCCAAATAGGGTAAATGGGGCCACATTTGGCCTGATGGGCTAAACGAGCCGTGGCTGTTCTAAGACAACACGAATCGGCCGATAGGTCGTGTTCGGTCATTACACCATTGGTGGCTTACTAAGACAGACGGCAGACGTAATAATAGCCGTCGAATGAGCCGAGTCGATACGGTTTGTATCGTCATTGCTTGGCCAAATTTCTACAACGAAACCATGTTATTCTGTCTTTTCCTTGTATAGATGTATTAGAAATCATGGAGCCACCCATGTGGAAAGAGTGAGCATGAATTTTTTGACAACTCGTTGGTACCATTAACAAACCATCAGGTTAATGCCTTTCAAAGATAAAAGTGTTGAAGAGCATGTAGTCCACTTATAGTATCGTTTGTTCTTACTATCTAAGCACCTATGATGCACCGATACGCGATATCGGTATGGCGGTACGGATAGGGTGGTACGGCGATACCCTATTTCTTCAAAAAAAAAAACGATACAACGATACGGATGTGTGTATATATATATATTAAAAATAGTAAAAATATAAAATACAATGCTTGACAAGTTTCAGTCAAGAGTTTACCTTTACTTCAGTTGTCCAACAATGTATAGAAATATCCCAGTGAGTATATACAAATGGAAATTATAGACTTTTACTCCATTTGTCCAGTATATATTTAAATTTTATTAATGTATCATTGTTTCGTGCAAATAGAAATCCAACATCATTAGTTATAGCCTTATGGCAGCATGTATGTCAAGATGAAATGAACAATAGAAGACTTAGCTTCTGCATGACAAGGATAATCTTGATAATAAGTTGATGTCTTGATGACCTTTGTCGATGGTTGCCTTAGGCACTTATTTGTAACTTGTGTTTAATGATAAATTGTAGTAAGATGAATCAAAGTTAGAGCTTTGAACTTGCAACATAAGATGAATCCCTTTAGGCCTCGCCGATCGATTGATCTAAACCTTAGGGTTTTTAAAAACCCCAAAGCAATCTCCCTCCTCGAACAATAGGTGGATAACGAGCCACTTACCGCCTATTAAGCTTAACGAAAGGTAATACTAGACTCGCTCGACTCGCTAAAAAGCTCAAACTCGCTCAGTAGGCTCTAAGAACGCCAAAAGATCATGACCTGAAGCTCGTTAGGCTCGCTAAAAAGGAAAATCAAAGATAATAAAAATTTTAAAAGTCAAGAGATCATAGCTTGGGGCTTGGGCCTCCCCGACCGCCTAAGGGTTGCCGGGTTGGACTGCTTGGTACTATCCGCTTCATCGTGGCCGGTTTTTTAACGAGCTTAACGAGCAACTCAGCGACCAGCCTAACTCGCTGCTAAGAAAACGAAGCAATTGTTGGCCGCCGCTCGTTAAGGGACCGAGTTCGAGCCGAGCCTTAACGAGCCAAGTCGCTCATGAAGTTTCGAGCTTTTTTCCACCTCATCAACAACCCCTAATGGAGCTCTAGCATCGCCACAAACAAAATCCCCTAATAGAGCTCTAGCTACCGCTCGAACAAGATCCGAGAGAACAAAGAAAGGGAACCGTAAAAGGCACTGGTCGCTGGGGTATTGGGGAAGATGGAGGCGCCGCATACCGGATGTCAGAGATGTGACAAGGGAGAGGAGGAGCACCGCTACCGCTTGGACGCAGAGGAGGGAGCTTAGGGATGGACGCTACCGGGTACCGGATGTAGAGGAGTGAGCGCCATCGTCGCCAGAGGCGATTTAAAGCGTTAGAGGATGGACGCCACCGCCATCGGATGCGAGAGGGAGGGAGACTGTCACGGGAGGCGATTTAAAGCGCAGAGGATGGACGCCACGGCCGGATGCCGAGGAGGAGTGTCGCCAGCCACTGGTCACGGAGGCGATGAGGAGTAGTTGCGGAGCGAGGGTCGGAGGCGACACGGGAGTTTCTTGAGGCACATGGACCCAAGTGAGGAGGAGGCAGTAAGGTGGAGAAGGGTTAGGTATCTATTTGATGGGCTTATGGTTGGTTGGGCCGAGAAAGAGGGTTTTATTTTTGGGCTAGGCTTCTTTTTGGGCCGTGTTGGTGTATCTCCGCGTATCGAATATTTATTTTCTTTCTTTTTTAAGGTAAACATTTCGACATTTCCCAATACGACGGAGTCAGATGGATGTCAGACACGATCCGCATTCGACACGATCGATATCGGCACTACGCAAATAGTCAGATATGGGCTTATCAGACCTAAGCACTGATTAAAATATTGATCTTTAGAAGAGTAGAAGCCAAATTCAGGAATACAAGAAATGGCTTGCAATGATACAGTTTGGAGTTTGAAGTTCATCTGTTTGGTATTTGATAATTTGTGATAGGCTGATACAATCGCATGGAATCACCGGGTTTAAGAAGGTGACATACGTTCATCAATTTGGATTGATCCTAGGACATTTTTAAAGGTACTATCAGATATGCTATAATATTGAGTTGGCTAGCATGTAATGTATTATGCATGACATGTGCTTTTACCAGAATAGTAACATTAGTTAACTTCACCCTTCTGCTTGTTTATATCGTGCAACATACATTATTATGTGCGTAAACACATTATTCTGTAGCTACTCTATGCCTTCTGTTTGTGCAATGGTGTAGGTATTGGGATATAACAAACGGATAATCCACAAGAAAGAGGAATTTTTTTAAAATAATATTATTTTAAAACATAATTACAAAAATATATCGTCTCTCCAAAAATATAAAATATGTTCTGCCGCCAGCTGAAATGGCGACAGAACATATCGCCATTTCAATCGGCGACAGAACCCTCTCTCTCTGCTGCCGGCTCACCCACCTATCGCCAGCTGAAATGGCGATAGGTCCTCGTCGCCATTTCAACTGGTGACAGGTTCCTCGTCATTATTTCAATCGGTGATAGTTCTCGCCGCCATTTCAAATGGCATGAAGCCCATCCCTATAAAAACCCAAAATTCAGCGCAGACTCATTCTTATTCGTAAAAAAAGAAGGAGAGAAGAGTAGAGGTGAGGAGAGAAGCTAGCAAAGCGTCATTCCGGATTGCCAATCTCTCAAGTAATTTTTTTAACCTAATGGATTATATAGTTTTAGATGTACTGCTACGTAATGCAAAGATAGTTTACATAATACTTTTCGGAAGGTAGTATAGTTTTAGATATGCGTTAATCGTGGAAATGTTCTTTATGGTGCAAGACGTCAAATATGTCCGACCGACATCGCCAATTTCAAAATTTACTATGGTCAAAGGACTATTCTAGAGGGTCCCGGCGATTGATTTATGCGTTATTTCCAATCGCAACCGCATTCCCTAACAAGACCAGTAGCAACAGACATAGGGCGCCGTGATGCGTGGTTGTTCCATACATTCCAAGTGGACCGTGATGTGTACGATCTCGACTTTGAGTTGTCTTTTCCCCACGGAGAGTACAACCGACATATTGGGAGTTAGTGCATGGGGACCAAAATCATGGCGGCCATATGTACGCATCGCGAGGAGGTGGTGGAAATTGGTCCTTCTCGCCCAAGCATATGCTAAACCCACTCCTCCACCACAATAACAAGAAGGAGGTGTCGAGGTCAAGAGGAAGTCTGGGATCGCAGCCTACAGCCACTGGCGCATACAATTGCCAAGCTCCGGAGTTATTGATGTCGATGAAGACCTGCAAGTAGCTCCTACTGCCATGCAAGCTACCGGTCTTGTCCGACGAGGGTGAGGAGGTTGAAGTCGTAGTGCAAATGATGGATCTCAAGACCGAGACTATATGGCATTGTCTCAAGATGAAGGTTCCGACGACGAGGATGAAGTTGACGAGCAAAGTATTCCATCTGACCGAACACATACCGCCGACAATCTCGCTGCCAACGAAGGCTCCCTGTGCCGTGGAGTACGACTCGAGTGAGGTCGACTAGGAGCTATGTACAAATGCAAGGAGGCCGGCAGACGCGTCAAATTCGGGCCTTGTCGGTCGACGACATTCAGAGTCGCTAAGTCGATCCCAAGATTCTACGACGTGAAGTGCAGATAGAGGATGCCCTTGGCGAGTGCAACGATTTCACCAAAGTGGGATACCCATCGAAGTGCTCTATAGTGGTCCTCACATTGCGCGCTGCTTCGAAGTCAAGATAGTCCCACCGAAACTCGTCATCGCTTCATCGCCAACCTTATGTACAAAGAGATCGTGGATAATCTAGATTTTGAGCCACGATGCATCATTCGGCGATTGAGGTAAGGTTCCAATACACAATCGGCTATGCGAAGGCTTGGAGGGCAAAACAGAAGGCATTGGAATTAAGGTGGGGCACGTTCGAGGATTCGTACCACAACCTCCTCGCAACTTCCACCATACAAGATGAAAACTCGCACCCATATCGATATTGAAGACGCCACGCACCCGGCGGACCAATAAGAGGGTATTGCGAGTATTCTTCGCGTTTGGTCCATGTATCAACGCATTCTCGCGACGCGCCCAATCTTGTGCAGTCACATGCTTCTGACCGATTGAGCACGAGTCTAAGGAGAAGTGGTCGCCGCTCCATGACAGGGTGGCGCCGATATGGTGTCATGACAACTAATCTAGCCGAGGTGTACAATCGGGTCATGCGCGTGCAAGGTGCCTCCCTTTGGTGGGTATTGTGGAGGCAATACTCGCATGCACGACGAAGTACTTTGTTGATGTATAAACAACGCATCGCGAGCCATGGCAAATGATAGAATATCAGATCCGCCATGATCACCAAGTACATGGAGGAGAAGAGCAAGAAAGGTGAGACGACCGCATTCAAGATGGGCACAAGGAGCTTCGCCGAGGTGATGTGCAGGATAAAGGACGCCGCGATCTAACCGTGAGAGGGTTACCCATGAGTGCATTCGCGACGCCGCTAGTTGCACATGCACTTGCAACAAGCCCTTCTTACGCGATATGCCCTCGCTCCCATGTCATAGCCGCATGTTCGACGGTGGCGAGCATCCTGGCCAAGACTCTCTGCCTATTTCACCAAGGAGGCGTGATGCAAACCTCGACCACGGAGATATATGGTTACGCTGTGGTTGGTCATTTCACCGCCATCCGACCGGGAGCAACTAATCGGCCGCGACATTGATAGGCTCAAGGAAAAAAGTTGACGGCGATGTACGCAGGCGCATCGAGAACGACATGGACGGCGTAGAAACCGGACGTCGTCGAAGAAGTGCTCTATTTGCAAGGAGTCCGCACACCTTCAAGAAATGTCCCACGAGAAATCCTCAAGATGAAGGAGACATCGCCACTCCGGACGTCCACAATGGGACCTCTATCCGTCACCTAACTCGAGACACCCACAGTGGGACGTTGAGGTCATGCGACCAATGTTATTACCAATGTTCAATTATGTTATTGCATGGATGGTAGTAACATGTTATTGCCAATGTTCAATTATCATTTTAATTAAGTGTTATCATGTTTTGTCAATGTTATGTAATATCGCTATTAAGTGTTATGATGTTTTGCTATGAATGATGTTTTGCTTAATTATCGTAGTTTTCATAGTAATGGCAAGTTCACATTTGTTTCCTTACATAATATGCGCTTCATGTACATGAGCAAGCGTATTAATTCATCAAGATCGCAATATCACTTACCTTTCTACTTACTTAATCGCTCATATCTCAATCTTTCTCGTAAAATTCTTCGTAAATTCATCGCACTAGAACAATATACAACGATCAAAAAATGTTATTATGAAGTTTAATGATTTTGCACCGCTAAAAAGTATAAAAATCAAAGGGCGGCAAACCTAGCTAGAGAAGGGAAATTTGGCTTGCTTCGCCGCCATTTGAAATGGCGACAGAACCTGCCGCCGCTGAAATGGCGACAGGACCTATCGCCATTTCAATCGGGCGATAGGTCGGACCCCATGACAGAGGGGAGAGGGTTCTGCCGCCGCTGAAATGGCGATATGTTTCGCCGCCATTTCAACCGCAACAGAACATATTTCGTAATTTTTGGAGAGACGATATATTTTTGTAATTATGTTTTAAAATAATATTATTTAAAAAAAAATTCCAAGAAAGAGAGGCACATAGATAGTGCCCATAAGGAAATTAGTTATTGGTGTTTAAAAGATGGCGGGACACATTCGCCAAGCAAGATGCTTAGCAATGTTGCCAAATCAAAATGCACTTGCAACGTTAGTTTTTATTTGATTTATCCTCGGTTAATGATTCAAGTGCTTAACAATTCTCAAATGGCTAATTAGCACCCCCCCCCCCCCCTCAGCGACTAAATCAGGCTACACCAAGGTGCGCCTTGTGTGTGTGTGTGTGTTTTTTTTGGTCGTGGTAAGCAGTAGCTCCATATCATTAATATCATGTTCCTTTCTATTCGTAAAATTGTGTTCTTTTTCATTGTAGACATACTTCCAAGGAACCCCAAAATTTGATTTCCAAAGATGCTTGTATGAGTTTCTAAAGGCTGATTTTAAGAAATCGGTTGCAAAAGGTATTCCAAAATTGATTTCAATTGATCTTCCGTAGTTCCGTATGATCTTAATTTGGCAATGTGGCATAACATGTTGATATCAAAATTTCCTGAATGGAAAATCTTGAGAATTTAGTGACTTGTCTGGAAAGGGGAAAGCTGTAACGTAGAGAACAGTCGTGTAAAACAATGTGACAATGGCTCAATGAGAGATGATGAAGTGGGCCAAGTGGCCGGTTTGTCCGACCCGGATTTGCATCTAGACCCTCTATGTATACCGAGTTAGTCACATGATCACTAGTTAGCTCACACAGTACAATATCGATGAATATCATATCCATACATGCGCTTAAGTAAAAGAGTATTTGATATTACATAAACAATCGGAAATGAGCTTTAAGGCCAAGTTCTTACATATCGGGCTGATAGGCTGACGAGTTCAAAAGGGTAAATAACAGCGAAAGATAAATAAACCAAAAGGGCCTTCATAATTTGCCACAGGCAATCAACTGGGGCTGCGACCTAGTTATCACCATCATCTTCATTTCCAAAGCCGTACGTATAGAAGTATCCATACACCGGGTCTTTAGTCTCGTAGTCTGAATCCACATATTTGAGCAACAGTGAGTACATAGGTACCCAGTAAGCCCTCACACCAAATGCAAATATATATACATGCTTGGCTTTGCCAAAAGAGGGGTTTATGGTTATTTTAGCGCAAAGTAGGTTTGGCTCAAATACTGTAATTATTTTCTAAGCCTATGACCTAATCTTTTAACTTAAAACCAAAGTGTCTTTTATATAAGCAAGTTTTATCCTGTAATAAGGTTCCATCCACCTATTACTACTCATGAGGTTTTATCCACCTATCTCCAAATATCAGGTTCCATCGACCTGACTCTAGATCACAAGGTACCATCCACCAGACTCTAGACATCAGGTTTCATCCACCTAGCTCTAGAGCATCAGGTTCCATCCACCAGACTCTAGACATCAGGTTACATCCACCTACATTATCTCGTTGTTGCAACCATTTTTAAGTTAACATGTCCCTATCCCAAATTTATCGAAATTAACCAGTGTGACCTTCTGGACCACACCCATGACCGGGGGCACGACTATAAGGATAGATTATATATACTCTCTGCAGAGGTTGTACAGCTTTTACCCACAAGATATGATCAATTATGATGTCCGTCAGCACACACTTTCGTAGGTGTGTAACTAAGAAGATCATAACAAGGCATTTACAATAGCTTGCCATAATACTACACCATCTAATGGGTTTGATCCTCGACGCTTGAATACATTAACTCGAGGAATACCATCGCTGGGGAGTAGACGATCTCAACTTAGTACCACCACAATCATCAATGGGTGCATAGACAGAGATACACCCTCCTACAACTTAGGTCCAACAACCTGACCTAAACTGCCCACAATATGGTGATAGCACCACAACTCGGTAAATTATTTAGCCAGGTTTATCATATACTAGACTTATGGTTGCACGATTATTAGTTCAGAAAATGCGGTATATGATCCGGTCCTTGATCAACTCAGGCGAGACAATCCACAAACCCGCCCTCGTGTAATCCCTGCACCGGCCTCATACCATCCACTCGCCAAGTCTCCACCATTTTGTAAAATATTTTTCTATTTCTAGTGATAACCCACGTTACCACTCTACAAATCATATTATATCGCAAGTTTTGTAATGGTAATATTTGTGCCATATTCAATTCAACCACTAAGTATCTCTAGGCATGACCATAATCCACTTTTAATTAACCAAGGACAAGTTTATTATGATAGTTAGCCGCCTATGGTGACAAGGTAGTTGTAATATCAACAATCAAGGAGGGGAATAGTAAATAACAACATATGGCATAGTTAGGTCTCAACATTTAACATATCATTTTATAAATAATAATAAGCATACAAGTAATACTTTAAAGCAAAGTAATTTGTATTTGAAAAGTGAGTTCAACATGATCAATTGTAAGGACTTGCCTAGCTCAACAGTGGATATCACTTGGTCTTGATCTTGTCTTGAAATAGTGGCGAAGTCTTCGGCGATGTTGGAATCTATTTAAGCGTAAAATGACGACTTTGAGTAAATACACATGAACTCAAAGAAAAATCAAATGAGCTCCCAAAATTATGATTTTGGTACTGTTGAAAGGTTTTGAATTTATATGAATTTATAAACAAAAATCAAGTCATTTGGATTTAAAACGAGGGATAACGGGATCTCCAAATTTGACCCGAGAGGAAATTCCAAAAAAAAAAATGATGTAACATCCCAAAAACCCCCATTTTGGGAAAGTATAATGGAATTAAAGGAGATAATAATTTTGAGCATGTTTATGTGTGGGAAAATAATTTTGAGCATGTTTTTGAACTCTTGCATAAATCAAATATTGAAACTATATGAAAAAACAACTTTCAAGAATTTGTGAGAAAATCACAAAATAGATAAATCCCTAAAAATTTATAAAAGAAACTATATGGTGTCAGAAGCCCCCACAAGAAATTCATAAATTTTCGAGCTCATTTACTATGTTTAAATATTCAATCAACATTCACCAATTTTGGAAAATTCAAAAGCCATTTTAAATTTCTCGCGCCTAATGGGCCAACCACCGCCCAATTTCTCGCTACCGCCAATCATCACGCCAAGACTCGCTCCTTTGCTTGTCGACATCGCTATTCCCCACTGTCAAGACCCTTCGTCCACCTCACGCTTCGCTTTCCGCCAAGACGCTGCCACCTATCATACGCCGTTCATGATCGCCGCCCACCGCTTTTGCACTCCAACCGCTCCCCATCGCGGTAACGCATGCGCCAGACGCCATCGTGCTCCATGCCTCTCCCCGCTTTTTTCCTTAGATCAAGGAGACGCCAAGCACGCCCACGAAGTTCTCGCAGAAGGCATTTTTTCGCCACCCATCTTGTGCATTTCATAACTATTTAAGCATCCATGCACGCCATCATCTCTCAAGCTCGCCTCGCTCCATCTCGTGCTTTTTTGAGCTTCTAGCTCCTCGATCGCAGAGAACGAGAGCATTGTTCTCGACGCCGACGAGCAAGCACTACACCGCCGCCACCTCTAGCACTAGAAATGTACTTCTCTCTCTCTCTCTCTCACGACCGACTCAGAGGAGGTAAGGGCGAGGACGGTGGAAAGTCATGACGGTGGAGCTCCGGAAAGACGCCGAGCACTGCATTCCTGTGCCGAAGAATCTGTTTTTGTCGGCGTGAGGTGACGGGGACGATGAACACGGCCGGAACGGGGCGACGACGAGTCCATCGGACTCGGAGGGGACAAAGTCGTCGGCATCGCATCCGACGAACTTCACTTCAACGTAAGTTCAGGGAGCTAAGTGGTACAACCTCACAAGTTCAAGGGGCTGAGAAAGTGAAATGTAAGCTCAGCGAGCTAAGTGGTACAACCTCGCAAGTTCAGAGGGCTGAGAAAGTAAAATACAAGTTTAGAGAGCTAAGTGGCACAACCTCGTAAGTTCAGGGACCTACAGTGCAATTTTCTCATTAGTTTTTCTAATTACCGAGGGCCCAGATGTCATACAGACATTATCTACTAATTAAACCCTCACTAATTATCATTAACACAATCTAATTACAGCTGGGTCAACACGCCGCGTCTCCAACGCTTTCTTCTCTATCCAAAACAGGAGGAGCAAGACAGGCGCCATGGTCGCTCGGGAAAGCTCGGCGGCCAATGAGATGGTCGTGGCGATCACCCGGACCCCAAAATATGTTGTGGGATCTAAGGCAACCACGATGGCGGACGGCGTGGCAAGAAATAGCTTGAGGCAACGACGCTATGGCAAGGACTATGGTATGCGACAATGTGCACATGGGAAACTACCGAGCGAGGCTAGAAACTACAAAATGATGATTTATTCACTCACTACAACCTACCACAACACTAGGGTTGCTCTCGGTGCTCAAGAAGAAGTGGTGCACTGGGCTCTCCACGGTGGCCTATGGTGGCGCGATGAGGTGCTACGGTGCAATGGTGCTACACCAACTAGGCGAAAGTAATCGCCTAGCCTACCAGTTTGCAAGATGAAGGAACTCTAGGGAACGGATGGACTCACCCGGGGTCCAAGCGAGGAGGAGATCGAGTGCAAGCAAGGGCAAGGTTCTGCTGGCGTTTGGTCAAGCGACGGTGACGAAGTCGTTCCATCGGCTATGGTGCATGACAAGGAAGAAGAAGATGCGCATTAGAGAGACGAGCAAAGTCAACGGAGGCAAAAACTCGCCTCAACGGTGGAAATCGGCGGGCGAAGCTAACCGCTGGAGTTGGAGAAAGTGACCAGCATGGCCAGCATTCCCGCCCACCCGAGGTGGAGAGGAAGGGAATTTGGGGAAAACGAGAGGACGAAAAGCGACAACATCGCTGACTCGGGCGCGAGATCTCGCGAGTGGCGCACGAGCGAGCTGGACGCGCTCGTGAGGTGACAAGGTCGCGACACGGTGTGAGAGCATGTGCGTTGTTCAACCAAAGAAAAGCCGGGTTCAAGCTCAAGTTCTCATTATTTTGACCCGAGAGTAACACCCCCAAATCCTCTATGTATTTCTGAACCAGTCTCATGATCAATAGCTAGTTCACACAGTAAACAAATATAGTAACATCCATAAATCACACAACTTTATTAATAAATATCAGAGCTGATTACAAGAAAGGCTTACAAGCCAACAATAAATAAACACAGCGGAAGATGAAGAAGTAGTAGTAGAGTCCAGCTGATCTGCCACAAACAATCGACTAGGGTAGCGGCCCTGTCGTCGGGATCCACACCGGTAGCGAAGTTCTTCTCCTCTGAAATTTATTTGCATTAAGCAAAGGTGAGCACAAACAACCGTGCTCCGCAAGTTACACCTAATAACATATTATAATGCATGCAAGGATATATCAAAGGAAGGATTATTGGTTGAATTAGCATAAAGCAATGTTTTTTTAAATATTTGTATTAAGTTCAAAGCGCTTATTCTATAACTAAAATTTATTTTATAAATTCTCAAGTTTTATAGCGTGATAACCTCCATATGAAATATGGTGATGGATACCTCCTATCACATGGCTAACTGCCTAATTTTCCAATTGGATAAACTATCCAAAATTATTTGTCAAAATATTTTGAAATCAAAACCAAAGTCTAACTTCGAGTGGCTTTGCTAACATGTCCATGACTGTAAACACGGATATTTGAATAGTTTTACACTCTGCAGAGGTTGTACAACTTTACCTATAAGAGATAATCCACTTGTACTGTCCGCTCACACACTTCTAGAGGTGTGCGACTAAGTGGTTATCACAAGGCCTTTATAATGCATCATTCCAACGTAGTTATGCCTCACTAAGGTTTCAGTTTATTTGGACTAACCATCCGCCAAAAGCCCCCTCTTGCGTCGCTAAGGTTTCACTTACATTGGGCTAATGTCGAACCCAGGATTAACACCCCAAATCATCTGTGTATTTCTAAACTAGTTCCATGATCAGTCGCTAGTTCACACAGTAAATAGACATGGTAACATCCATAAATCGCACAATTATATTAATAATCAACAGAGTTTATTACAAAAGAGGCTTACATGTTGGAAATATGCCCTAGAGGCAATCATAGAGATGATTATATTTCATTATGTTCACAATATTTGATAATATGTTATCTTGTTCCTTGAATGAATCATCAGTCATAAAGATTAACAAGTATGTGACTTGTTGGTGAAACTCTTTTAACTTATGATGATGTCGTTTAAAAGTATCCTCGGTCGAAAAGTCACTAGTCTAACACTAGTGACTCTACGATCAAAGACATGTATTGATTGATGACCATGTTTCACCCATCATGGATATAGGGATATCGAATCAATAATGTGGACACGTGTTAGAGAACATGGTGTTGGATAAGACCCACCTTGAGACACTATTGAGATTGTTATGATTCTATTTGTCGTTAGTTGGTCTCAAGCAATGATGATGTATAATCCTTAGACCCGAGATCAAGATGGTTTCCTACATGTGTAATAGCACTCTTAGGGGTTTCCAAATGCTACTCAGAATCGGGTGGTTATAAAGGTAACTTTCGTATACTATGAAACATGCGAGGGATGTGACCGGTCGGATATGGATTTGCCCTCCTAACATAACAGAGAGATATCTCGCCCCTCGGTGGTCGGATAAAGAAAGTGCATGGCCATGCTATCGATGGTCAAGAGTTCACCACATAAGGTTATCCGATGCTCGATCGAGAAAGCATTGAATGTCCATGGATGACACAACATCTCACCGGAGTTCAACCAGATATCGTGAGGCAAAAGGAGAATACATGAGTAAATCGCTTAGTTCGACCAATTACGGATTGGTCGATGGAGATACAAGCAAGTCGTGAGATCGGTCGAACGTAATCACATAGTGGTTGAAACCAAGTCGTAAGGAGTTACGAAGTTGGTCGTGATCAAATACGAACCGTCAGATAGAAATAGGACCCGGTCGTAAGTGATGAGGACTCGGTCGAGATCATATTGCATTAAGGTTCGTCCGATATAATTTGTGTGTATTCGGGAATCGCGATGTTCGCTAGGAACCGCCACGACTCGTGGCCGGAAAGGGTTTCCAAGTCACAACCAACTACACATGAACCTAACGGGTCACACACTTAACGGGTTGAATAAACCAAGACGAATACGATTCAGAAGCGTGTATGGATAGGATCCGCCACGGCCTATATAAGGAGATGCATGAGGTCATGGTAGGGGTGGGTTGACACAAGTTGCCCCATCAAACCCTAGCCGCCATCTTCTTGAGAGCCTCCTCAGGCGATTTGGTGCTAGCACACCGGCGTATGGTTGTCCCTTCCCCTAACGTGGATACTATAGAGGCGCTTTCACGTTGTTGCGCTTAAGGACGATCCGCGATCTTCGCAAGGAGCCGCAGAGGTGCCGAGGAGACGATCAACTCGCGAGGACGCCGGACGATCGACTACGACCAAGACATCGACGCTTCTTCGCTTGACCAGTCAGCCCGACACTTCTTCCGCCGCTCGCAAGGCCTAGTGGTAACGATCCGTGATCATCTTCTTGCTTGGCTTCCCGGTTTACGTGGTAGAAATTTTTTGATTTGTCGCTATTGTAGCCTACCCGTATCCTAACATTACAAGCCAACAATAAAGAACACAGCGAAAGACGAAGAAGTTGTAGTAGAGTTCAGTTAATTTGCCACAAGCAATCGACTGGGGTAGCGGCCTAGTCGTCAAGATCCACACCGGTGGTGAAGCCCTTCTCCTCTGAAATTTGTTTGCATAAAGCAAGTATGAACACACAACTACCGTGCTCACAAGTTACACTCGTCAAGTAACAGATTGAATGCATGCATACAAGGGTATAACAAAGGAAGGTTTATTGGTTAAATTTGCATAAAGCAATGTTTTATTTTAAATACTTGTACTAAGTTCCAAGGCAGTTATTCTATAACTTAAAATTCATTTTATAAATTCTCAATTTTATAGTCAGATAACATTCACACAAGAATAGTGAAGGAGACCCTCCTATCACATGGCTTCCTGCCCAATTTCCCATTTGGATAGAAATCCAAAATCATTTGTGTCAAATCATTTTGAAACCAAAACCAATGTCTAACTTTGAGTGGCTTTGCTGAAAGATGTCCATGACCGTGGACACGGCTATTCAATAGTTCATAACACTCGCAGAGGTTGTACACTTTTACCCACATGACATGAATTTTCTAGTTTGTCTGGCATCCATCGATACCACCGCTCACTACCATAGGTAAGCAGTCTAGAGCATGTGTCAAGGCCTTTACAAAGCGCCATTCCAACGCAGTCTCCCCTCGCTAAGGTTTTGCTCCCTTTGGGCTACAACCCGTAGGATTTGAGCCCTCTTGCGCCAGATGGGACTAATGTAGGTCATAACATGACTATCCACCGCATCTCGAAAAGGAACGACCACGGTGAAACATTGCAAATTAGTTGGCCAGTCCCTCCCCATACTCGTGACATGTGTCTGTACGATTGTGGCTTAGCAAGACGCTGCTCAAGACCGCTTCTAATCGACTTGGGCAACTTCCAAAAACCCTGGGTCTTAATCCTACCCAGATTAAGCCCGTGCATAAACCTGCACCCACCAACCATCCAAATTTGCCCAAGTCCAAACCATCATTTAGTTTTATTTCATTTTTCAAATCATTTGAAAACTCCCATGACACACCAATGCGCGCCATGGATACAATTTAAATAACATCTGATTTTTGGCTGAAATTTGCAAATCAAATATTTTTGGTCTAAGCATGGTTAAGCATAATTTTTTTTCTCAAAATATTCTAGTTCATACTATTGTATAAACTATATTTTCATCTAAGGTGTCAAGGTAGGTTTATTTCAACGTCAAGTTTGGCAAGACAAAGGATTTAGGCATAACTATAATTTAAAACAGGAAATTAAATTATTGTATAGAAATAAGCATGCAATAATAATTTAAAACAGAATTTAAATAATTTTAAATAATGGGATCAAATATGATCAAAGATGTAACTTGCCTTGCTCAATTAGTTGCTCTCAAATGGCGTCGAAATCTGGCTCTCCGAAGTCGTCGAATTCTATACGCGAAAATAAGCCAAACTCAAACAAAATTCAAATGAACTCCAAATTAAATAATTTTAGTTTAGTTATCTAGATGATGATTTTATACAAATTTAGAAATTTGAAACACCCAATTTGGAGTTTGATGCAAAAGATATGGATTTTAGAAGTTTAAACCCCAAACCTGCAATTAAATGAATTTCCCGAATTATTTTTCTAAAGGAAAATCCATTTATTGCGCAAGGCTGGCGTCAGCCTTGAGATTTTTGGGATTAAAAGAATTAAAATGAATTTTTGATGTGTGGGCCCCACGTGTCATAGACACGGTCCTCATGGACTAAGTCCACATTACTTTGGCTTGGTAGGGTTGCGCAGATGTGGTGCCATGTCGGATCCGACGACGACGGGCGTCGCTGATGGCGCTCAAGGTGGTCGCGCCACATTGGCGAGGGTGGCGCCGGCGTCGGGACCGAGGGTCGCTGGCGCTACACTACACGGCGGTGGCCGGCGAAGCGCGCGAAAGAGAGAGGGGGAGATGGCGGTCACGCAGCGCCACCCACACGAGGAGAGAGGACGAAGGTGGTTTCGCGGCGAGGTTGCGGTCGACGGTGGCGCTGGCGATGCGGCGGTCTCCAAAGAAGGCGAGGTGCGCGACCGGTCGGTGTCGATGTGACGGCAAATGGAGGCGACGGCGTTGACGGTATGCGCAATCGAAGCTCTAAGCTCTTGTGGCGGCGAGGAATCTCCAATTCGCGATCTCACCTACAGAGAGAGGAAGTGGGTGGCGTTGGTTTGCAGAAGAGGGCGCCATTGCTTTATAGGGGCCGAGGGTCCGAGGCGTGGGCGACATGGAGGTCGTGGCGGCAATTCTATGAACCGCAGCTTGCGCTGAAAAAGGGAAAGAGGGTAGGGTCGTGGCGAGGCGGGCGCTGGTCGCGGGTGAACCACGCTGGGACGCCAGTATGTTGAGGGGGCCGCTATGGAAGCTCGGATGCGCTACGCAATGGTGGTCCACATGGGCTGCTTGAGAAGAAAGCGGCGAGGACGGCGCGCCTAGCCCACATGGCAATGAGTGAGAGGGTCAAGAAAGGTACGCGAGAGAGAGAGAGAAGAGGCAAGGGTCAAGCTTGGGCCTAAAAGAAAAGGAAAGATGTGCCAAGACAAAGGAGTTTCACCCAAGAGGCAAGTTAGGGTTTAAATTGATTTATTAATTTAAAATAATCGATTAATTCAAAAAGCTTTAGAAAATAGCAATTAAACTCCAAAAATTCTAGGAAAATTCACGTAAATCTTTAGAGTTATTTTGGACTTAAATAAATTAATTCCAACATTTATTTGGTAATAGTTTTTGCACATAAATTTGTTTTGGCTTTAAATTAATTTGAGAAAAAGCTTTTAAAATTCGTAAAATTATAGAAATTAATTATTTTTTATTTTTCAACTTTAACTCAAATAAAACTTTAAAAACTTTAATAAATTTTATTTTTTACTTTTAAAACTTCAGAAATTCAAATAAAGCAATCAAACTATTTCAAATTTCGTAAAATCCAATAAAATAGTATCTTTATTATTTTTAATTTGGTAATGTAACTTTGGGATGTTACAGCCTAACCACCCGCTCTGAAGCCCCCTCTTGCGCTAAGTAGGAATACTATCTAACCGACACTCGCACATCAACATGGCACAACCACAGTAAAATGTTGTAAATTATTTAGTCTAGTCCTCCCTACTCTGGACTTGTGGTAGTACGATGGGGCTTAGCAAGATGCAACTCAAAGATCGGTCCTTAACTCACTTGGATGACTTCCAAAATAACTACTAGGCCTCAACCACTCTCGAATTGAGCCCGTGCATAAACCTGCACCCACCAACTATCCATTTCGCCCAAGTCCAAACAAATTTTCATTTTTTTCTTTTCAAACCATTTGTAAATATCTATAGCACACCAATGCCATAAACACATTTTTAAAACACATTTGATTTTTGCTGAAAACTCCTCAAATCAAATACTTTTGGTCTAAGCATGACTAAGCATAATTTTTCCAAATGATCCTAGTTCATACCATCGTATCAACTAGGTTTTATCTAGGGTGACAATATGTTTGGTTCAATATCAACATTGGCCTTACAAAGGATTTAAGCATAACTATAAATTTAAAACATTAATTTAAATAATCGGATATAAATAAGCATGCATTAATAATTTAAACATAATTTAAATAATTTGAAATACTAGAATTCAAATATGATCAAAGATTTAAGTTGCCTTGCTCAATTAGTTATTTTGAAACAACGTCAAAATCGATTCAAGTCGCCAAAATCTATACACGAAAATAAGCCAAATTCAAATAAAATCTAAATAAAATTAAATAAACTCCAAATTAAATAATTTGGGTTTGATAGCTATATTTTTATTTTAGATGAATTTAGGAACAAGAATCGATGGAATCGGAGTTCGTATAAAGGAGAACGAACATCCGGAAGGTTGATTATCAATGAAATGATGAAATTCCGAATTTCAGAATTTGTGGAATTATTTTTCTAAAGAGAAAGAGGAAATATCCACGTGGCATGATGTGGCTGCTAACTTGGAGAGAGAAGGTGAGGTGGCACTCGGGTGGCAGCCATGTAGATGATATGGTGACGTGGCGATGATTTGGCGCCACATGGCACGGCTACATGCCGGTAGAATTATTGCTAAATTTAAAATTTCGCTTGAATAGAAAGGTAGATAATATTGAAAGAAACTTGTAGGTAAAAGGCTCGCACAAATACCCAATGAATGAAGAGATTGGGCTCGACGGAGTTCTCGCCAGACTTAGGGAAGAAGATGTGGCCGGTGGTGAAAAAGTTAGTAAATCAAAATTTCACTTAAATATAAATGTGGAGAATCTCAAGAGGAACTCACTAATAAAATTTGGGGCACAACAGAGCAACGGATGAGGAGACCAGGCTCACCGGAGTTGGAGAAGAAGACTGTCGGTGCTTTTGTTGCCGTGGTGAATCAATAGGGAAATCAAAATTCCACTTGAATAGAAATGTACAGAATATCAAGAGGAACTCACTGGTAAAATTTGGTACACAACGGAGCTATGGATGAGAAGATCAGGCTTGCCAGAGTTCTCGTCGGAGTTGGAGAAGAAGGGCGAGCAGAGGGAGCTCCGAGAGGCTTTTCGCAAATCTTAGCGAGAGGGATGTGGGGAATGGGGTGGAGAGGTTGCGGTTCAATTTATAGAAGCAAAAGAGTAACAGATTGACGGAATTGCTCATTGAAGTTATGGTCTAAATTAAACCCGTGGTTACTTTAGTCGCTAGAATATTCCGAGGAATATTTCTTCGTAAAATTCGTAAAGACACTAATTAATTCGCAAAAAATAGCAAATAAATTCCAAAAAGCCGACAAAAAATCTTAGATACTAAACACAACATTATGAGCTCAAATAAAATAATAATTTTATTCTTACACGCTTATTATTTTTATATTGTCAAAATTATTTTTAAACTTTGAAAATAGTAATATAGCTCTAAAAATTCTTTAAATTTTCAGAGTAGTTAAATATGGTATTTTTATCTTAAATAAAATATTTTCAAAACAAATTTAGTTTTTTATTTGTGAACATGAATTCATTTTTAATTGCTAGAAATAACAAGAAATTAAAAGAGACTTTTAGAAAATAGCAAATAGAGTTTAAAAATTCTAGAAAAATTTACAGAAATTCCTGGAATTATTTTGAACTTAATAAAATTATTTCCAACATAAATTTGGCTTTTAATTTTGCACGTAATTTGTTTTTAATTTCTTGAAAAAGGAAAAACTTTTTTATTTAGAAAATTAAATAAAATTTCTTTTTCACTTTAAAAATTAGGAAATTAAATATTTTATTTTATTTGATTTACTAGTTATGTGCCCGTATGCTGTAACGAAAATCATTTTTGCAAAAATTTTGTTGTCGTGGCTCACCAATCTCTCTATTGTCATTCATAAGTTAAAATTTTCATGTTTTGCAACAGAGACAAGAAGGTTTCCTTGCTGTAGGTTTGACTAAACAACTATACAAAATAAATTTAGATGGCGAAAACAGGTAATTAGTCACAAAAGAACTTGGAGATATATTGATTCTTCAGTTAGCATGAATCATGACATAATTTAAAAATATTGTGTTTACAAAGTAAATTTGTTATTTACATAGTTTATAGTTATGTGCCCATGCGTTGCAATGGAAAAATCATTTTTTGCATAAAATATGTTGTCGTGGCTCACCAATCTCTCTATTGTCATTCATAAGTTAAAATTTCCATGTCTTGCAAAGAGAGCCAAGAAGGTTTCCTTGCTATAGGTTTGACTAAACAACTATGCAAAATAAATTTAGATGGCAAAACAGCAAGTAGTCACAAAAGAACTTGGAGATATATTGATTCTTCTACAAGATGAATCATGACATAATTTAAAATATTTTCTTTACAAAGTAAATTTGTTATTTACACAGCTTTATTATCACAAAATATCAAAATATATATTGCTTGAGGCAAAGATGCGCTCATTGATGTTGCTTGTATGTTTTCCAACCGATTGCCTCCGCCGAGGGAAAAACACCAACGGAGGTGAAACTTGAAAAGTCTGCTTGTTGTGTATATTATTGTATAAACACATCATCCATTCTTTTGCATTTGCGTATAGAAATGCCATATTGTGGCCATCTTTTATCAAATATATTGGTTTTGATACTCTTTTATTGAGGGTGATTTGAAAAAGGTTTTGCAAAGAGTGAATTAGTGATTAAGAGGAATCATTTGTTCTAGGAATAAGTCCATTTTCCTCGAATCGGATCGAGTCAAAACACCATTTAACTACAAAACCGCTTACTTTACACCTCAATTGTCAAAACCGGATCAAATTACACCTCGCTTTAAACCACCCCGTTTGATAGCACTTTTGGTCACGCCACCGGTCGTGGCGTGACAAAACAACACCGCCACGCCAAATCAGTATTTGAGCAAGTTTGTCACGCCAACACCCATGGCGTGATAAGAAGAAAGTTTGGTCATGCCACCACCGTGGCATGACCAAAGTGCTATCAAAACCAGGGTGGTTTAGGCGAGGGTGTAATTTGATCTGGTTTTGACAATTGGAGGGTGTAAAGTAAATGGTTTGTAGTTCAGGGTGTTTTTTGAACTCAGTCCATAGTTCAGGGGGTAAAATGGACTTATTCCTTTGTTCTATGGAGGTGTCTATGCCTTGCCATCTCAGAGTTGACTAACAATCTGAGACAGTATCACACAAGTGTCTTGTGCAAATTATACTCTAAAACGTGTTGGAAGATTTTTTTTTCATTCGATCCAAATTTCTACTCGCTACTCATTCATATTCAACTATTAATTTGCATCGCTTTGATACAAACACGATGACCACATCTGAAAGAAAGTCGGCCTTTTTAACACAATCAGGTGCTCTTTCAATTACATTTCCAACAAATCTGATTTCTAAGACATCAAGAACTAAAGAGTTGTACAAAATACATCAATTCTACATCTAACGATATCCGTGTGTTCGTCTCCTCGGCTTCCACCAAGACAGATCAAGCATTTATTTAGTTAAAGAACAAGTACCAACCATTTAACAAGAATGTGTTGATTCTTTTTGGCGAGCAATCATCAATACCAACGCATATTGACACGAAGCAAATTTCGTGAAGCCTCGTTGTTTGCTCTTTTCGTTAATGAGCATGACATTTACAGTGATAAAGCGACATCTAACTGCTAGAAGAGCTAGACTGCAAGCTTGGTTTATAGAAATGAGAGCAAAAGAAAAAGAAAATGAAAAATACACTTTTGTACCTCACCATGTCATTGCCATTTTGGTGATTTCATCATATCTTCCCATTTCAGTGCAGAATGATCATTGTGCAATGACGTGTTGCGGTTCCAATGTATACTAATAATGAGAACTTAGGATGACACTTTATCGTGTTGAGAGAGGAACTCTATAATACAAGGGTACACTTCATGGACAATTACACGATAACACGGATCACAAGAAGCATCAAGGTTAGTAGGCGGAAGCAAAGACCTAACTTTAGCCCTTAAGTACTTGATGTTGTAACGCATTCTTCCGCCTCCAACCATGTCATAGTGTGCATAGTGAGGGCCTTTAGGTTTACCAAAACCTTGTTTGTGACCAAATGTCGAGGAATTAGTTTCACAGCCGCAAATACAAGTTAAAGCCATCGAATTATCAATAATAGTAGCTCAAAGATAGATGGGAAGTGGTGCTAGGTGTCAGGTGGTACGAGCTAACACTAAGGAGCCTTCGTTGTCCTAGCCTCCTAGCTTGTGGGCTCGCACTCGCTTAGGCAACGTAAATCTAATGACTATGATCTTAACATTAGTTCTGACACTAATGTAAACCTAGAAATTCATTTTATAACAAAAATCACGATGCATGGGTTTCAATATGTTAAGTACTATTTGACCCAAAAATAGTTCTCATTGCAAAACAACACATGAAAAATGGAGTTTGTTGCTAGACCGTAAACAACTTCTGGGGGTAAATCACATAGGCTCCTGTATGCACCTCCTCAAGATGGATAGATTCAATCTTGTCATGTGATTTTTACAATCAAGATCTTGAATATATTAAGTAATCTATTCGCCTATTCCCAAATATTAGACATTGTTAACTTTTCAAGGTCTCTAGGGTGTATAGAAGATCGAATGAATTTTTTTGCGAAGTAGAAAAAGGAACCAAAGGATACATCAGCATTGGGGAAAAAACTCAAATGATGACAAATAGTTCATGGCAATGAGGATCTCTACATCAGCATTAAGGCATCATACGTAGTATTAGTTGTTTTACAATTTTAGAACTGCATGTGCAGAAACAATTGGTAAAGTATGACATCTATCAAACTTCCTTTTCAGTAGATCGACAGGTCAAACATTCATGCGCGGACATATATAAGTCATAATATATTCATTGGACATTAATCATGTCAACCTAGTGCAATGTCTTAAACATCTCATGACCTATTGAATACATCAAGAGTACCTACATCCAAACACAACATGGCATTAATCATGTCAACCTAGTGCAAGATCTTAAATATCGCATGATCTATTGAAGGCATCAAGAGTATCCACATCCCAAAGACAAATTTCTTCTCTAATGTTTTCTAGATCTTGATGACTTGTCGTTGGCTCAGACCATGTCATCAATAGATAAAGGATTGGCCCGGTCATATTCGATTGATGTAGCCCTTCAGGTTTTATGACCGATCTCTAATCACACTCAAATCGACTTGATCCACATAATTGATGCAAGGGCAAAAGAAGCAAAAGAGACTTGAGTCCCAAATAAAGCAATGTCGATAAAGCAAAGAAATGCCTCAGATAAAGCAACCGCCTCAAACATGCATTATATAGGAGTTAGAGGGTTAATAATCAATGAGCTAGATACTGTGCAAGGTATGTTCTACTATGTCTAGGACTTGAGTCCAGCTCTACAAATTATCAATACTGGGAAGCGATCTATGTACAAAAGCTCTTGTTCTATTAATTTTCACACTTGATATCTCTACTGCTTAGAAATGCAAGGAAATTGTGATCTATGTACAAAAAATTGATGATAAGTATTATGTCATAAATGCAATATGAAGAGTGATTCTTTAAATGAACAACTAATTGAATCTATCTCATTCAACTTATTATCGGCAAATAATCAAGCATCCGTGTAAAGCGACATACCATAAAACCATTACTCCATGAAGACATCCTACAAGTATATGGGCAAAAAAAATGCAATCAATGCTAACCCACATGCATTGTCACAAGAAAAGTTGTAGAGATATTATTGTAGGGGCAAAGAGAAAGAGTTTAAATGAAGACAACAACTTGTTTGAAATAAAAAAAATTAAGTATAGTAAAGTGCTAGCTGCAGCAATATATAATTCTTTGTTCGGATTGTCAACAAGCATAGGGTTAGTGATAGCTCATACCTCTCAAAGAATAGGGCTGGGTGCTTCCAACTGTAGCAAGAAGAGCACATCGTTGCATAAGTTTTCACTATTTAAATCGCCTTTCAAAACCTGCAACCTGCAATGATTCATAACATCATAGAACATTAGCTTTACGAACACAATATGCTCTGGATTTATGGCATGTCACTTGGAAAGAAAATTATGTTTTTCCATGGCAAGTCAAGGAAAAGATGTACCAAGAAACATAATGAACACTATCGAAAATCACAAAAATGGATTGGGAAAATAAATCGACACTTGCAAAGCACATGTCAACCTGGGAATACAAGGGAAATTTAATTGCCAATTTTTAGCACACCAATAGCCATTTCTAACAAGGATATGCTCATTTAGAGCTGACATTTGTACTTAAAGGTTTCATTTCCAACAAGGATTCTACTTTGATTTTGAGAAGTGCAAACCAAATTAAAGAACCATCTCACTAAACATGATCCCCAAGCAATTTCCGCAAGCAAAATTCACCATTGCAAATCACTTTCACAAATTTTTAAAGAGCGGGGAGAGCATTTACCAATCGTCATGCACCAACACTAATGCCAAGAGGGTTTTACCAGCTTAGTAGCTCGCAAAATAATATTGTAGCTATAGCAACAAAGAATCGCCCCTTGCATAAGCAAACAACAACAAAACAAAGGAAGAGCATATTTCATTAGAACCACTCAATAGGCAAATCAAGAAACACCTTTCATGCATAGTATCATAGGTGAAAACAAGTGACAAATTGTATCACTATCGCTTCACATGTAGCCGTAAATGAAGAAAAGATGGGTTGAACGCTAACTCAATCCACCTATCCGCCTCAAGCCAAGCCTCCAAATCCATGGCACCATGAAAATCACCAAGTTTTTTAACAACTACACCGACTATCCTTCTAGTGCTCCTCAAGAATCGCAGAAACCCCACCTACACCAATGAACATATTAGTATTGAAAATGGGAAAGTCCAAAGGAAAATGTGCTAGATTTGTAGTCGATTTGAAGATAAGTTGGGAGACCTATAATTAAGAGTAGATGGAAGGTGCCATCCCACCCTCCGCATGAGTTGCAAATGTACTACCACTCGCTTTGTCGTGGCGCAAGGAATGATGGAGACAAGGCAAATCTGTTGAGGATGACAACCAAATTAGCCCAAAACTGCAAATTAATCCACACCCCTGTCATCGTCACATCCGCCTCATCGCCATCCGAACGAAATGAATGCCAGTGTCGTCACCGGGGACGGCGGCGGCCGAGGAGGCGGAGGAGAGGACGGCGGCGATCTCCTTCTCGGCAAGTCGGTGGTTGATGAGGGCGGTGGACTTGAGCGCCTCCCCACCACTCCCTCTTCGGCGTAGCGCTCCGCATGGTGGTGGTTCTGGGCTCCCTTGCTGCCACAAGCAGTGGCCAGCGTGGGCGATGGGCGTAGCGCGGAGATTCGAGGGAGGCTCGGGGGAGATGGGCGAGGGGCGAGGGTGGGTCTGAGCCAGGCGAGGGCAGCACAGTGGCGACCACTAGGGAGCGGAGCGGATGGGAGGGATGGATGGGGGCGACGGTTGAGGATGCTGGAGGAGTGGGAGAAGACGGGACCGAGGATGCGGAGGTCGTGCGGGGCGCGCGGATGATAGAGGCCTTGTCGAGCCCAGATCTCGGAGGTGCCCCACCGGCCCACCAAGATCCATAGGCGCCACGGCCTTCTTCTTGCCGACCTTGCCGAATGGGGGCGCCACGCCACAAGCAGCAGCAGCAGAACGGCGAGGGGAGGAGGCAATGGGGTGGGTCACACAGGCTGGGCGGGCGGGCGAAGAGGTGCGGAGGGGCGGTCCTGCGAGGGACTTGGGGAGGGAGGAGGCGGCGGGTGGGAGTTACGCAAGAGGGAGGGAGGAGGGACAGGTGGGGTGTGGTGGGTGTTCCAATGGAGGAGATGGGAGACCGGGAGTGACAGTTGATTGGGAGCACAGAGCAAAAGATCTAATGGCTCAAATTGTATGAAGGAGTACAGATTCAACGGCTCACATCGAATGAGAGAGGACACACCATCACCAACTCCAATATTTAAGTAGTAGAGATATTGTTTTTTCCTTCTAACCAAGAAAACTCTTTTTAAATTACAAAAAAAATAAGAAAACTCTTTTACAATTCAGAAAATCCAATAAGATAATAACTTTATTAATTTTATTTTTTGTAACAGAACTTTGGGATGTTATAGAGAGGCTCGAGGCATGGTCCGGACGCGGCTCGCTCACGCAAGACGCGCGTACTGCAAGGCAACTGGCCGAGCGAGAGAGGGAGAGCTGGCGCGCATGAGGTGCAAGAAGCATAGTGTTTCTCCATCCGTTCGGCCTGACAGGTGGGGCCAGGGGCCCGATTGCCAATGAGAGAGAGAGAGAGAGAGAGAGAGAGAGAGGGAGGGAGCTAGGCCGTGGACGGGCGAAGGAAAGGGCTAGGTTGATTACGGGGTTTCGCCCAAGGGGGAGAAAGAAAAGAAAAAGGTTTGAATTTTTAGTTTGCGCTCAAATTGATTTGAATTTGAATTTAGGTTTGGAAATGGTTTTGCACCCGATTAAATCTTAGATTTTTGCAAATTCCGAATTCTTGACACAAGGAATTTTTTTAAAAAAAATTAAATTGCAAGGCAATGTTTTTGCAATTTTGAAATGCAAACAAAGTTTTTGAAATTCATGAAACGAATTTAATTTTTAAATTAGACCAAATTTTATGTTGTTACACGGTTGCTCGACTGGGAGGCAAGAAGCAAGTCTCATGTGTGGGCACAGACCACAGAGTGAGCACGCCAAGGCTAGACGTGTGTTGTCACGACAATGGGGACATGCATGTTTTGGAGTTAGGCGGTCAAAGTTGCCAACCAAACACACATCCGGCTTATCCCTACCGCTTTGCTACACCGGCCAAGTGCTAGGACGCGACCAAACATGTCCGTAGTCTGGTACGCTGCTGTAGTATTGTGCGACAATCTCAAGAGCCGCCGTGTATTTTTGCCAAGAAAGGGTATATGTGCAATTATGGAGGTGAAGGGTGATAGGTTTTGGGAATTTTTAGAACCTTTTGTTTTTGTGTATACCGATTTTCTCTTGTGTTTGTGGGATACAAATTGGAATGAATGAACAAATTTTTCTTGTTTTTTTTGTGCTTGTTCTCAACAATTTTTCGGTTAAAAATTGCATATTGCACCAGTATTTTTTTTATTGAAGAACTACAAAACCGCGACCGGTCTCGTGACTCTCCTCTGGTGACGGTTTCATTGCTCATTAGATTCCCACCATAGAATTTTGGGTGTGTTTGAAGGAGTATCACAAGATATTACGCCGATGTTAGCGGGCGGGTGGAGAGATGCGAAGAGGCAAAGGTGCCGCCACCATGGGCAACAATGGTGGTGGCGATATGCCGAGGAGGCAGTCATGCCACATGGATGTTTCCAAATTTTGAAATACAAATCTGCAATCCTCAAAAAAAAACAAGGAAAGGGAAACTGCCGTCCATGCCTATCGTCCATTTCACATTCTTGGGCGGCCAGGCTATCCCCACAAGCTGGTGAGGCCTTGACATTGAAATCCCAAACACCGGGCACTGCCCCCACATCGCCACCACCACGTCACAAATCATGTCATGCCCTCAGCGTCCGGTTCGGGTTGGCTCAAGACTCGCGACATTTCACGTGGGGATGGCAATTGTGCCCGACACCAGCATGCAGGCAAATACCCTAATGGAGGCGGGTATGGGCGTCTTGTTTTGCCCACGGGTATAAAAACGGGCACAATTTCTTACCCATCGGGTAAACGGGCGCGGGCATGGGTACGCTCCACCCGTACCCGCTTCGCCCGATTACCCGCCATATAAACAGAAAAACCCTAACCTGCTGGTTTCACTTCACACCACACCCCGCTGCCCAGCCGCCACCGCTCTCTGACTCTCCCCCAAATTACCTCCTCCCACGGAGTCCCAACTCCCACCAGAGAGGCAGCCAGAGACGACCAAATCTCCCAGACTCCCACTAGCTCGAGGTCCCGGCCGCCGCCCTCCTCCCGGTCCGCCACGCTCCTCCCGATCCGCCGCCCTCATCGGGCCTCCCCCGGCCCAAGGCCCTCCCGATCCGCCACGCCCTCCCGATCCGCCGCCTCATCAGGCCTCCCCTCCGCCCGCCTCCTGTCCGCCGCCTCCCGGCCCACCCCTCCTCCCGAGTCCTGGCCGCCTCCTCCTGGTCCCGCCCTCCTCCCTGGCCTGTCCGGCCTCCTCCCGGCCAAGGCCTCCTCCTCCCGTCCGTCGCGGCCTCCCGGCCAAGGCCGAGTCCTGGGCCTCCTTCACAGACGAGCCGCCGAGTCCCAGGCCCCTCAGACGCAAAACCAGGTGAAACTTGACACACACTGCTTGAACTGAATTGGTTTTAACTGCTAGAGCAATGGTCAGTTGGTTAGCATTCAACATTTGTGTTAGCTGTTCTTGTCGACTGAAGCTAAACCGGGTCCATGCAAGGTTCCCGTTTGCGGGTCTATGTGGAGTTTTGTTGAGACTTCAGATGAACTCTTGACATGATTTTGCAAAGTAACCGTTGGATTGTAGTAATAAAGTTTTATAAATCACTCTTTTGTGTGTGTTGATATTAGTCTCTCTGCTTCGATTGCATTTTGACAAAGGATTACTTGCCTTTAGTTTCTCCGCTGATTTTTGCAAAACCCTTCATTCCTCAAGAATTGAGCATGTAGATCTAACTCGTGAGTGCGTGAGGCCCGCTGGGTATTCCGTGCTAGTATCTTCAAAATCTAATCTATTGTGCAAATCACCACGCCATGCTTAATATTTTGCATTCATTCTTCAAATAACACTCCAATGTAAGTGTCAAGAATCAAAAGTTCCATCTATATATTGTTCACCATTAAATAATTGGCCGTAAGAATTTCCAAACCATGGACTTCCATTCCATTAACAAATCGTAATAATAGTAGATCAAAAATGATATACTAAAATTAGAAACCAAAAAGAAGTACCAAGAACTCAAATTCTAAAACTTGCTCGCTTGTTCATCAGCTTGGCTCACCAAAGAATCCCATCACCATTGCCTTTGTTCGACTTCTGGTTCTCACGCTCGCGTCAAAGATGAGGGACACCTCATGAATAATACAACAAAATGTCCACATTATCGAGTGGGCAAAAACCGCAATATGTGTAATAATACAGATCAAAGATAACAGAGATACTACCTATGAACTAACATTCGAAATGTGTCCAACTTTTCAATTGTCGAGTCGACTTGTTTAAATTGGTGAGCACCGCCACCAAGGGTGCCTTTGTCTACCAATTCAAATTTCATTTTTAAGAGTAATTTCCGCTCATTTCATTTCATTTCGCTTCTACCAAGGGTGCTTGGGGCATTGGCTAGTCGAATAATTAAAGCGTGATGTGTTATATATGATATTTGTTTTTGTTGTTTATCCATAAGTTCGTGAACGCGTCGAGATCGTCAAAGTTAGTTAGCTGCCAGATTTAATGTCATTGTTAATTTAATGTCAAGTAAATTTTTTGATTAGTGTTCTAAGTCTCATATTTGTGTTCATTCAACTATCGATGGCGACTCCGTGAAGTAGTAGCCAACATGGGCAATCTTCTCAAGGCTCAATACTCCGTGATCGCTAAGTAGGATCTCAAATCAACCTCAAGTTGAGGAAGACTCGTGGCACAAAGAGGAAACTCTGCTTTCACCCAAGATGCAGATGCGTAAGAGGAAGACTCTCGTGTGTGAGGAACTATGTCGGTTTGTATTTCTATTTTATTTGTTGAACTTGATTAGTTGTTTTGTCGAACTTGATGTGTGATTTATGGCGAACTTTTTAGTTGTTGAATGTATGATGCACTATTGATGTGTGAATTAAAATGAACTTGATGTGTGCATTATTTGTGTGATGAGTATGCTTCGCGGGCGATGGGTACCCACGGGCGGCATTGTTCATGGTAACGGGCATGCCCGCATGGCGACGGTACCATGGGCGGCGGTATAGGCGAGGTTCTTCGCCTGTCTGCCCTTCAAGGCATGCCCGTGGGGGAAATAGGGTCGCGGCATGGGTATGGGCGAGCACCACCTGCATTCGCGCTACCGATTGCCATCCCTACTTTCACGCTCACGATCGACAAGATGGCACCACCTCACACTGCCTCGGCCTCAAGGCCTCCGCCTGTGCCCAAAGCGGTTGCCTAAAGCCGTGGTCTCGCCACGTTGACGCTAGGGGTCAATTGATCCTACAGTTTTCATGTAAAACCATTTGATATAAGTAAAAATTCATGTAAAATTTAAAAAAAACAATAAATTTTTTTTATAAGAATTGACCCCACGAGGTTGTAATCCTGACTCCGCAACTGTTTAAGGGTAAGTATAATAGTATAGCAACCGATGTTTACAATACATCTACGTGTTATTTATAGATAACACTAAAGACAGTTTCTACAATAAATTGTTATTCTACATATCTCTATAGACAACTCCTCTATGTACAACATGTCTGCTTTCTTATGTTACAACGATCAGATGAGAGACGGTCTAATTTCTATGCTCCTCTTCTCTCGTCTACATCCTCTCGTGGCAAGACTTATAAACAGATGGTGTCACAATTGTACGCCCTAATCACACTTAAATCAAATCGCACTGCACTAAACCACAAAATGCGAGGCGGGTTAGTACTTACTTAGCAGGGGTAAGATAAAAAAAAAAGGAGTAAAGAGACGTGGCGCTTCCGTGGTAATTTGTCATTATGAGATAGATGTACTTCAGAATTTACCCCTTATATATTAATGACATGCAGGCCCTAGCAAATTATGAAGCAAAACTAGCACAGCGTTGTAGGCGAAGCAAACGACGCAAAACACAAAGACGCCGCCCGCCAGCCGTGGTTTCCAGAGTAGTGTTTGCCGCCGCGAGCCGCTAACGCTCTTCGCCGATTTCGATCAGCGCCCGGAGCGGAGGAGGTTTGCGGGAGGAAGTGCAGAGTTTTTCGCGCGCGGGGGCGGGATAGATGGCGAGAAAAGCGGGCGCGCGAGGCGGCGACGCTGGAGTTCACACCGACGGATCGGGCGGCGTCCGTCATTGATCGTGTTTATCTCGCCGCCGCCGAAGCGGTGCCTCCATTACCTCGCAAGGTAAGGTATGAAATATCCTCGTTTCATTACTTTGAGCCGCTTCATGATCCGCTTTTTTCCTCCTCCACAGGATCTGTGTTGATCGGTCGTCATACCGTGGTGTTGTTCTTGATTGCGAGGGCGACGCCAAGAAGAAGAATCGGCCGCCCACGAGGCGCCTCAAGGTCCAAGAAGGTACCAACTCTTCCATTCCCTCTCTCTCTCTCTCAAGACAAATGGTCTGGATAAGATACCCTATATTAGTTTGAATTATTGTACTCATCGTATCTAATATTTAATACCCAAATGGTCTGGATAAGATACCCAATACCCAAAAGGAGGAATCTGCGATTTTTCCGGGTTCAGAAATCAGTAGGGTGCAGAATAATGCTATCTCTGATTCTATCGCTGTCCCAGCTTCCTTGCCGGGGT
This sequence comes from Phyllostachys edulis, assembly GCA_036346405.1. Lineage (NCBI taxonomy): Eukaryota > Viridiplantae > Streptophyta > Magnoliopsida > Poales > Poaceae > Phyllostachys > Phyllostachys edulis. The sequence goes on along the minus strand of JAYEVD010000870.1, from coordinate 121,939 downwards.
AATTGGGTATTTTATCCAGACCATTTGGGTCTCGGTGAAACGACTCTAGTGTAAACAGCAGCTTCTTTCAATTCTCTTGATTGATTCACTGCCAAAAGGAAGGAAGAACGGTTTTGCAATTCCGTAATGACTCGGTGGGCTTGACGCCAAAAATGCACCATTTTCTTCCTCGCATTTTCTGGTGAAAATAAAAATGTTTTGTGCAAAAGTTAAAAGTGTGCATCTTTGTCTTCTTTTTGTCCTTGTATAGCTTGGTTTGCGAAATATGCATCTTTCTTCTGGGTGACAAGACTAGGGTATATTGGCAACTTCATGAAAACCTACTGTTTATCATGCAAAAGGAATTCCTTCTTCCTCTTGATCATACTGTCCTTCTAAGTTTGGGATATACTATGGTACAGTCCCTAATAAATAGTAAGGGAGTACATCTGAACTGTTCCTTGTTGTGTGTAATGCAGAGTTGATGCTTCTGGGGTTTATCTCCCTGCTGCTGACGGTGTTCCAGGGGATGATTCAGAGGACCTGCATTCCTCCCGGTTGGACAGATCACATGCTGCCATGCCAGAGGGGGGAGGATCGGGCCGGCGAGGTGGGGTCCACAAAGGAGCATTTTGTTGCCGCCCAGATCATTGGCCGAATCGGGAGGCGGCTGCTCAGTGAGGGCGCGGCGGGGGCCGAGAACTGCCAGAAGAAGGTGATTGGATCATTGTTCATATTAACTTCTTTTCATTTTGTGCAAGCTGTGGTGTTTTGTGTTTTAGATGAAAGTTAGTTAGGTGCCATCGTGATTTGTGAACATGCAGACACTTAATACTTGGTAGGACTAGTGTATCACAAGTTGGACAGTTAGTTAGACCACGCCCTTTCTTTAATTCTTCAGCGATGTTTTTTCAATCTTAGGATGCGATGAAGCCATGTTCTTCTGTCTTTCTTGTACACTTGCGCTGACTGCAAAATGGGAATATTAGAAATGTTGGAGTCTCCCATGTGGAAAGAATGAGCATAGTGTTATGAATATTGTGTATGTATTTGTGAGACCTAATGGATAATATATATAGGGAGTACAGAGGGGAATATGTCATACACATATAAGGAAATACAAAAGTCATATAAGAAAATACAAAAGAATTCTAACACCCTCCCTCCCTCTCAAACTCATGGTGGATCACACACTAAGTTTGGAGAGAAAATACAAATATTGTATCATAGTCTGTGGTTTCGTGAAGAAGTCAACAATCTGTAATTCTGAGGGCACAAATTGTAAAGCAAGTACTCTCTTCTGCACCTGTGAGTGAGTGTATGAAGCATCCACACCGAGCATGCTTGATGAGCTCATGCTTCACGGGTCACGAGCAATACACACCTATACCGCTGCATAAAAGAGTCGAAGTCCCATCATAGGCACTCTAAAATTTGCAAGTAGCCACCTCAACCAAGTAACATCTGTTGTCATCACGACATAGTTTCAACTCAATGCACTCAGACTCGAATGGTAATTCATACCGCTTTTGTTTTCCTGCAATCGTGAGGAGCTAAGAAAACACAAGAAGCGTAAAGAGAACGACGATTAGAAAGATCACTAACTCAGTCGACGGAGTACGCTTGAAGTCAGAGTGAGGTGGAGCTAGGAAAACAAACGACAAGAGATAGTCCCACGCAAGTAGCGAAGAATACGAAGAAGGTGGTCAGAGTGAAGATGGGTAGGCCAAGCCATGAACCGACTCAAGATATGAACAAAGATAAGCAATATCAGATTTAGTGCTCACAGATACACCAAACTCCCAACAAGATAGCGATATCGGTAGGATCCTCAAGAAGATCACCATCAAGGGCACGGTTATAGGGATAGCTCTATGGGAGTCTCAAAGAAGGCGAAAAGGCCAAACCAAGCCGATCAAGAAGATCCTAAACATAATTCTCATTGGAGATGTAGTAGCACTCAGGCATGAAAGAGACCTCAATCCCAAGGAAGTACGTAAGAGAACCAAGATCAGTCATCAAAAACTACTCACTGAGATGTTTCTTCACATACGTGATGAATGAGGAATCATCACCAGTGATGGGTATATCATCAACAAACAGAAAAAAAGCAGTGTCCTACCCCGAGATGAGACATGGACAAAAAGAGCAGGATCATGGGAACCGACAAAGGAAACCGACAAAGAAGAATCACCGAGGTAAACGCGTAAAACTGTGCACGAGGAGCCTGCTTGAGGCCATAAAGAGCATGATGAAAACGACAGACGTGCCCATCGGAAACAGAATACCCAAGTGGTGGCTGCATGTAGATCTCCTCATGCAAAACACCATTAAGAAAGATATTCTTAACATCCAGCTGAGAGATAAATCACCGCCGAATAGAAGCAACCGCAACAAGAGTGCTAACAAAGGGTCATATGAGCAACAGGAGAAGAAGCCTCATTATAGTCACGACTGCATTCCTGCAGACCGAGTCACAAGCATGCACAAGTCTCTTGTGAGGTGGCGCTGGCCCTATCATGTGCAAGTGGTGTACAAGACGAGCCCCAAATGAGCCGCATGTGTCACGGTTGTAGCTACAAGACGAGCCTTGTAGCGCTTGATAATGCCATCGCATCAGTATTAATCATGTACACCCACTTGCACATGATAGAACGAGCATGCACAGTGTCCGCACAATATCTCAAGTCTCCAGACGTCAAGAGCATCAAGCTCCTCTCGCCATAGCGAGTCATTATTCGTAATGAGGAGCAACCTCACGATAATAACTAAGCACAAAGGACAAAGAGAGTATGAGCTATTAGAGCAAATCCAAGACGATTAGGAGGTCGAAGGGATGTCCGGTCACGAAGGATGTAATAGGGAGCATCATCAGGAGGATCAGATGTGGGTGTCGGCAAGGTACCGGGAGAGGAGACTAGTGAAGGACGAGGACGCCTGGAGTAATGAATACCAGAGAAACGAAACAAGGGTGTTGCAGAAGTGCCGCAGAGGCAAAGACCGGAGGCGGAGGTACGTATGAACCACCGGAGATGCACTGCAGAAAGACTGTGATAGTGGAGAAATGGGTGAAGAGTCAGTAAGAGACAACCATGAAATTGACTCAACGGTGGAAACAGGACAAAGAACCGAATTTCGATAGAAGAAAGGTCGAGATTCGTCAAAGACAACGTCTCGTGAAATCTCGATCCGCTGAGCGTATGATCATAGCAAATATAACCCTTATGCTCAGAACTATAACCAAGAAATACACACTCAACTTACTGAACCGATAGTTTGGTGCGCTCACGAGGCTGCAGTAGAACAAAACAAGTACAGCCAAAAACACGAAGGTGGGTGTACTGGGGGCTCGATAGTATAGACACTCTATAGGACTGACACCCTTAAGAGTAGTGGAAGACTGCATATTGATGAGATATGCAGATGTAGAAACAACCTACCCGTAATCGTGGTGGAACGTGAGAGGCAAGAAGAGTGCAGCTTCAATCGATGATGATGTTTATGCGCCAAGAATCCCCATTCGAGCATGTGCACCAGGACAAGAAGACTAGTAAAGAGTGCCCTACTCATAAAGAAACTGCCTAAAAGCTGCCAAGACAAGATTTCGCCAAGAGAATCACAAATAAAAGTACTGATGTAAGAATCAAATCGAAAGTACTTAACGATCGCTGCAAAGCTACAATAGATCGCAAGAAATTGGTCACGAATAGACATAGGGAAAATCCATGTAAAACAAGAATAATCATCAATGAAGGTCACATAAAATTTATGCCCGCTTTTAGAGATAATAGGCGCAGTCCCCATACATCTAAATGAACTAAGTAAAAGGACGAGAAGACAAGGACTCACTAGAATGATAAGGAAGTTGTAGCTACTTGCCCAGTTTACAACCCTGATAAAACATGGTCGTGTCAATAGTAACACGTCCAAGAACACCCTGACGAACTAATAAAGAAAGGCGAGACCCACACAAGTGACCTAGACGATGATGCCACTGTGCAAAAATTCCAGAGGTGATGGCAGTAGTGGCGGTGGAGGTAGACGTAGAAGTGATAGGAGCAACTGAAGTGGACGGAAGGTGGAGGCGGTCAAGGATGTAGAGACCCTGACGATCCCTACGATGCTGGCCAGTCCCAAGTACCGTCTAGTCTGTCGGTCCTGGACGAAACAGGAGTGAGAGTCAAAATTAACCCTACAGCCGAGATCGGTAAGCTGACCCACCAAGAAAAGCTGCATGGTAAGCTGGGGAACATGGGAAACAGCTGGAACATAAAAAATCAATGGACAAAAGTGTACCCTAACAGCTCACAGACAGAGGAGTACTGTCAGCTGTCTGAACAGAGATAGGACAAACAGGAGGTCCTACTGAAGTGAGAGATGTGGAGTCCGATGTCATGTAGAAAGAGGTACCAGAATTCAAAACTCAAGAAGTACCTTGTTGTAAGAATAATTCATCCTCCTTAACTGGGCCCCTTTGCCGGAGACATGCGTGCACTCCAAGAAATACTATTGAGATCATAAAAGACCTGTAATACCCCTCACTTGTACTCATAGTGTGGCTATACCCCAAGGGGTATTTTGGTCATTTGTACAAAGCTTGGGAGCCTATAAATACCCCATGTATCCCTCCTTTCAAGAGGATGGCTCTCTTGAGCAATAAAGCAACCTATTCAAACTCAGGAGCCCTGGGCTCCTCTCTGAGGTAACCCCGTTGGCTCACCGACAGAGTAGGAGGTCCTCTCGACCCCAACCTCAGATAAACTCCTCGTGTCATTTTTACCTCGTGGACGACGGCCTTCAGACGGCCGACGCCCACCCCTCACTGTGTTTGGTTTTTACACCTACAACATTGGTGCCGACCGTGGGGACGAGCTAATCGATGAAAGGCTATGTCTCCTACCAAAAATACTCTAAGTCCACATTTAAACCTCCTCCGCTCTTGAAGGCAAGATCTCGTGGATGACCCATCCGCTTTGAAGGAGCTCCAACCGAGCACTCTTGTCGAGATCGTATTATCCACCTCGGGATGGCAACATCCTACATGCCCCGGGGTTCCCATGCGTCCTCCTCCCTTGTGCGGGTCGATGCGAGGCCAAATGCCAAGGCGAGCGCTCAAGGCACCTCGCACCCTGAAGGCTAAGGATCCTGGGCCAACCATCACCCCCGGGACGCATGACGTCCATGCGGCATGTGAGCACCGGATTTATTAGGCTCATAATACTTAGTCATCCAATTGACCCTAGTATTATCAACCAAATAAACTCGGTCTCGAGAGATGTATACTTCCTGAATGCAAGACACATACCTCACAACAAAAGAATGCATCAATTCCATACAACACATAGTACATAAGCAACAAACCAGAAGTTAACATTAATATGGAATAGATATTACAAAAGAGAGGCCCTTAGGCCAAATAACAATAAACTTCAAAGATAACAATGAAGCAAAAGTGCCATAAAGATGGCCAAAATAAGAGCCAACCAAGGTGCCTTTAGCCCACAAGGCAATCGACCGACCGCCAAGCTAGTCGCTTCTCCCAACCACCAAGACAACAAGAAAAGTAAAGCCCTTTGGGCTCTACCTCCTCTGCAACAAAGTTGTTAAGAAAGCAAATGAGTACAATAACTTGTTTATTGTACTCGCAAGACCGACGTAAGATAACGTAACTATAATTTAGCTACATGCAAGCTTGATTTAAGTGGATGAGGCTTTGGACTCATTTTAGCATAAAGCAAGTTTCATTTGCAATAATATAGTAGATTGAAAGCAATTTGACAAAGCATTTTTAATTGTTGAAATAACAACGAGATAAATAACATAATAACAACAACAAGAACAATCTCGAAGTGACCAACCCAAGTCACCACAACAATAGCATGAACTCCCTGCTCATACCAACCATGTCAAGTTTTTAATTAAAGGTTGTAGTCTAGTCTTGAACGACCTTACCAAGCATGTCCATAACCTAGGACGAGGCTATTCAATAGTTTTATCCTGCAGGTGTACCACTGCATCCACACGCCGCATCGCTTTTCCTTTACGCACACTTCCGAAGGTGTGCTGCACGGCTAAGTCCTACGAGACCTTTCCAAAGGATGAATGCTAATTACGAGTCAAGACAACCCACGGGGAGAAGGAGACATTAGACGACCTACCCTAAGCCAATGCTCCTCCCACACTATACATATACATTTGTTTTTGAAAACACACCAACCGAGCTCGCTCATAATTAACACCTCCTAGAGTACTTAGTCAAGAGGGTTCCATATGCCCTCAAGGTGGTTAGTACGCAAAAGCGCTTGGCTTAGTGACCCAAGTACTCGGTCCTTAGGGACCCAGCATACCACCACATTCCAAAACCGCACCATCCATCCAATATGCCCAAGTCTAAATCAATCTTTTATTTTCAGCTTTTGATTTTACAATTAATCAAAGCACAAGTGCTGGACATATAGGAGTAATAATCATTTTGAGTGATCAAGATCATCGACTAAGTCGATGATCGCCCAATACTACCGATAGCTAAGCATGTCTAAGCAGTAGGAAACGCAACTACTAAGTGATAAGAGCTCATCCAACGAGCTCAAACCACAGCGAATAACCTAGGCTCATTGGTAGTAGAGGATAAGGAATTCCTACAGATTATGCGACTATAGGATTACTAACGACATTTAACACAAAGTAGCATGCATACATAGAAGTAAAACAAAGTATTAAGCTTTAAAGTAATGGGACAATGATGGAAATGATCAAACTGCTTGCCTTGTTGCTTTTGCTCAAATTGTGGCAGAGGGTCGCCTCGATCACCACAAATGTCGAAACCTAACGGAAAAGCGATAAAGAACCGATAAGAACGATTTAAAGGCAACAAAGACAGCACAGCAAACGAACTCCAAATACCCTGAATTTTCTACAGCAGCAAGGATGATTTTAGGAAATTTTGCAACAAGAACCAATGGATTTGGATTCTCAATGCAAAAGATATGAGCAAAACAATTCTGCTCAGCCCTAAAAATTACCAAACTGCACTATTCACTAATTTAATTATGAGGCAACATTTTCTAGAAAAGTGGTGAGGCTGAGATTTTATTGTAAAACCAGCACCTCATGAGATGAATAACACAATTGAGTTCATCTCATTTGGAGCTATTATGCACTTTATATAATTTTTCAAAAACAAGAACTTGAACAAAATTATAATGCACAAGTCCTCATTTCTATAATAGCAACATGCTCGTAACTAATTCTCACAGTGAGTTCATTATTAGAGGAAGCTAACAAAATTGGGTTTACTCACAAATAACCTACAGAGCATTAGTTTTGTATTTTACAAGTTAAGCATTGATTTAAGTGTATATTTTAAAGTTGGTTTTAAAATCTAATGGCAAATCTGTGCTCGAGCTGAACTCAACTTACAATCATTTTTGGATTAAAGTTAAGTTCAAGACAGAGCCAACACGATTTGAATGACCTCAAATGGATTTAAAATGAGAAAGATATGAAATTCTAAAGTCTATACCTTATTTCAGTCTATAACTAAGACTTCACCGAATTTCTAAAACTCACAAGGGTATGGGAGGACGTGAGCCACGATCTCAGATCCAACGGCTCAAGACCTCCCAGAGAACATCACACACGCCAAGACGTGAAGTCCAGAGGTCCCGACCTCTTAGCAACTCACATGCGCGAGGTGAGGGGAGGTCGTGGCCGTAGATGGGAGATCCAACGGACCACAACACGTAAAGGAGGTCCGGAACGGACCAGATCTAAAGGGGAGGTCCTCAACGGTGAGATGACCTCGAGGAGGTCCTAAGCGATAGATCTAAACATCACAGACCTCCAGGGAGGTCTGGACGGCTACGATTTCGCAAGGGAGGTCTTGGACGCTCCAGATTTCCTTGGAGGAGGTCTGGACGTCCCAGAGCTCACAACCACGTGCTTGCGCACGCACGTGCCTGGACAAGAGGTTAAATGCGCGCTGGACAACAAGGAGGTCCGCGTAAGGGAGGTCTTAAATGCGCAACACGGAGGATTAAATGCAGCTAAGACATGCCCATGATTTCAATGATTTGAGCACATGATTAGTGCATTAACTCGGCGGATCTTTGTCCTAAAACGGCAATAGCGCCGCAGCTTCTTGTCCGACAAGATCTCGAAGCTCAAAGAAGTGGTTATTGCCGCAATGCGGACTCACGGCGACAACCAAAGATATCCCCTGTGCGCAATAGTGTTGCGCACACCATGAGCTCACTCGACGGCGACGACGATTTTAATCGCCATGAGCCGAGAGGACAGAGATGACCCGCACGCCAAAAGACAAAATGCAAAAAGGAAGCTCCGCCGACATTCAGCGGGTGCCAAAGATCTAAAGGACTAACAGGAGGTGTACCGGAGGTCCTAAGGTGCCGGGAGGTCGTGGAGGTGATGACCGGAGTTGGGAAGGCAAGAAGCTTCACACCCAAGGCACCGGCTCCAAGCTCAACTTTGTCCACCTCTGAAAAATGCCCAAACAAATTAAGTTAGGGTTAACTTCCAAGAGGTTTTGGGAGCAAAAGTGAGCGAGGGTTTGAAAAGGAGCCACTGGAACTTCTTGTGCCACCGAGGAGCTCCAAGGACTTCAACAATGGCAGCCACCAAGAAGGAGGTGAGTGAGGGAGGAGCTCACCACGCACAAGAATGCAAGGCCGAGATCGGTAGGTGTAAAGGAAGCCAAGGGAGGCTTCAAGGGATAATTTATAGCCTGAGGTGATGGTTATGAGTGGGGCTAAGCTCCATGGTGAGCTTAGCCCACAAGTTGGTCCATGGGGTGGCAAGGACATGAGGTTGACAAGGGGGCAGCTGGCCGACTGAAGGCGAAAGTCGACCAGATTAAATGCGGTCAACAGAGAGTCATTAAGGTACACAAAGGGCTCGGGCGCGATTAACTCCACTGGCCACGAGAGCACGATGCGTGACCAAGGTAGGAGAAGAACAGGAGGTCCTTATGACCGCTGGATAAGACACGGAGAGGTCCTGCCCTCCGATGTCATTTTTGAACCGTTACGCCAAAGGATCGGGAGCAGTCCCACCACACGATCAAGGATGGGGAGGTCGTGGCCTCCGATTTCTTAATCGCGAAAACGCACGTGAGGAAAGGGGACAGAGGTCCAAAGCGTTGATCTCCATCCAACAGTGCGGACCTCCAGTGAGGACTTAATCCGCACGCGATCAAAAAGACATGAGGGGAGGTCATGGCCTTTGGATTTAAATCTAAGGGCACACAATGACCGGGAGGTCTGATATGATGCGCAATGCAAGGGAGGTCAGACCTTTAGATTTAGATCTAAGGGCTACGATCGTAAGAGGTGGAGGTCCCGAGCTTGCAACGCACAAGGGAGGTCATGGCCTTTAGATTTAGATCTAAGGGCTACGACCTCACCAAGGCGGAGGACCTTGCCGTGATGTTTTTGAGGAGGTCGTGGCCTTTGGATCTCGAATCCAACGGCCACGACCTCAACCGCGCTAAAAGGGAGGTCTCATTAGTTAGATTGAGAGGAGGAGGTCGTGACCATGGGTTTTGATCCAATGGTCGTGACCTCATCAAGGTGGGATGTAGACTTTGAGGTTTGACACAGGGAGGTCATGACCGTGATCTTTGATCCAACTACCGTGACCTCATGTAGGTGGGATGTTTGCTTAGCTTAATAGGTGAGGGGAGGTCAGGCCGTGGATCTTGAATCCAAGGGCCAAGACCTCAACAAGGTGGAAGGTGGTTTTGAGGTTTGATAACAAGGGAGGTCAGGGCGGTTGGATCTTAATCCAAGGGCCAAGACCTCAACAAGGTGGGAGGTCTTGCGGTGTTGATCATGAGGAGGTCGTGGTGTTGGATGTAAATCCAACGGCGCAACTGATCAAAGTGGAGAGGAGGTCTCTTGGGGTGCAGACATGGTCTGGCCGACCACTTTGAACATGGCTAGCCCAAGGAACAGTGTAGGCTTTTGAATTTAGTTTTCAACAGCTGGGACTTAGCAGAATTATTTGGGATAGCATTTCAACTCCAAAATTCATGAAATTTTTACAGGAGCTTGTTGACAAGAAGATTAACCTTACATAAAATTTCCAGAGGTTATTATGCAATGCATTTTTCTCAGGAAATTCATTAAGGTTGTTCAATGATTCATTTTGCCTCCAAAATTATCAACAAGTTTTACAACTCGTGATATTTTTCGAGGGGTCCCACCTCAGTTTTAGGACCAAAGAAAATACTTTCCAATTGTTGGGCACAAGATTTAAGATAATTGGAAAAGGAATTTGACTTTTGGTCAACAAGAGCTTTGTGTTTTTGGATTACACAACTCTTGGACAAGAATCACATGAGATTTTAGGGTTTTTCAAGTTGTGAGAAAAAGTTTTAATTTCTACACATATAATTATACTTGATTAACCCTAATTACACATTTGGGATGTTACAAAATCTCCCCTTACGTAAATCTGCCCCGAGATTTGGCTCACTCGATAAAGAAAGATGGATAGTCCGCGACGCAGACGATCTTCTCTTTCCCAAGTAGCCTCATCCTCGTAATGGTTTGACCAATCGAACTTTAAGGAACTTGATGGTCTTATTCCTTGTCCTTCGCTCAGACTCATCGAGTCGCGAACAGGTGCTCGCGATAGGTCAAATCGGGTTGACATCGAGAGTTTCCAACCGAGCTTCCTCGGTTGGAACACGGAGGCACTTCTTAAGCCGGGACACATGGAAAACATCATGTACCCCTCAAGTGCAGCCGGCAACTCCAACTTATAGGCAACAGCCCTTCTTCTCGATAACGCGGTAGGGACCGACATATCGAGGAGCTAACTTGCCCTTGACGCCAAACGTTGATGGCCCTTCAAAGGAGAGACTTTGAGATAAACAAAGTCATTAGGCTCAAAACGCAACTCACGCCGACGGCGATCCGCATAGCTCTTTTGCTCGATTGAGCTGCATAGCAAACGCCACGAATAAGCCGGACTTGGCGCCGCCTCATTGATTGAGTCCGCCAAAGAGAGGTCTCTCACCGGTCTCGACCAGTTCAACGGGTTCTACACTTTCTCCCGCATAAGGCCTCAAATGGTGCCATGCCGAGACTGGCTTAAAGCTTTTGTTATAAGAAAACTTCGGCGAATGGCAAGCATTTCTCCCAATGCTTCCCATATGAAAGGACACAAGCACGAAGCATGTCTTCCAAAACTTGGTTGACCCTCTCGGTCTGACCATCAGTTTGGGGGTGAAATGCCGTGCTGAAAGCAAGACGAGTGCCCATAGCCTCTTGCAAGCTATGCCAAAACGAGACGTGAAAAGGGATCCACGATCCGACACGATCGTCTTCGGCACACCGTGCAAACTCACGATGCGGGCGATGTAGAGCTCCGCCAAAAGACCTACCTGAAGTTCAGTCTTGACGGGAAGGAAATGTGCCACCTTAGTCAATCGATCGATGACGACCCAAATGGCATCATTCTTCTTGGGGACGGGTAGACCGTGATGAAATCCATTCCGATCGAATCCCACTTCCACTCAGAATTGGTAAAGGTCAAGCGATCCCAAGGGACGCCGATGCTCGGCCTTGACACGACGACACACGTCGCGACTTTCGACAACGAAGCCGCGATCTCCTCTTCATTCGGGTCCACCAAAATCTCTCGGAGATCTTGATACATCTTTGTGGCCCCGGATGAATGGATAAAGGCGAATCATGGGCTTCACGGAGGATCAAATTCGCAACTCCATGTCCTTTGGAACCACAAGGCGTTGTTCAACCTCACAACACCATGCTCATCCTCGTAAAAGCACTTGGTCGTTCCGCCTTGACATTTGCCTTAATGTGGCTCACTCCCAAATCGATCACGAGCGGACTTGATCCTATCCACCAAGGTTGGTTGCACAACCATGGCGTGAGAGATCCATGCTCAACTATCTCCAAGTTGAGACGCTGGAATGCCTCGAGAAGAGAGGGCTAATGCTCCTTAAGCACTAAGGCATTACAATGCGCTTATGACTAAGCGCATCGAAGAACGACATTAGCCTTGCCCGATGGTAGTGAATACCCATATCATAATCCTTGATCAACTCCAACCATCTCCTTTGCCCGAGGTTCAGTCGTTGGGTGAACAAGTACTTGAGGCTTTTGTGATCCGAATACACTTCACAACGACACTGATTAGGTAATGTCGCCAAATCTTAAGTGCATGAATCACAAAGACCAACTCCAAATCATGAGTAGGGTAGTTGAGTTCATGAGGTCTCAATTGCCTTGATGCATAGGCCACTACCTTGCCTTCTTGCATAAGGACGCAACCGAGGCCTCGACGAGAAGCATCGCAAAAGATATCGAAGTGCGATGGATATCGGGAAGAACAAGAACGGAGCGGTGGTCAAACGCTTGAGTATATGGAAACTTGCCATGCAAGCATCGCACCACAAGAACTTCTTGTCCTTCTTGAGCAACTCCGTCATTGGCTTCGCGATCTTGGAGAAGTTCTCGATAAAGCGGCGATAATATCCCGCTAAACCAAGAAAACTCCGCGCCTTCTGTGACCGGTGGGCGACTCCATGAAAGAACATCGGTGACCTTGCTAGGATCAATACTCGCCTCATTGAAAGAATATGGCCTAAGAAAGCCACTTCCTTCAACCGAACGCACACTTGTTTGAACTTCGTCTGACAACCGGTGCTCACGTAGCTTGCCTAACACAAGCTTCAGATGCTCGGCATGTTCCTCATCGTTCTTGGAATAGATAAGGATATCATCGATGAAGACCACGACAAACTTATCCAAATACTCCATGAATACCGAATTCATGAGATTCATGAACAAGGCAGAGCATTGGTTGTCGAATGACATGACGGTGTACTCGTACAAGCCGTGGCGAGTAGAGAACGCCGTTTTGGAATATCCTCGTGTCGAATACGAACTCGATGATATCCCACTCTCAAATCAATCTTGGAGAAAACTCGAGCTCCGATCAATTGATCGAAGAGATCGTCAATGCGGGCAATGGATACTTGTTCTTCACCATCACTTCATTAAGTGGGCGTGTCGACGACATATCTTAAAGTACCATCCTTCTTCTTCACGAAGATTGCTAGACAACCCCAAGGAGATGAGCTAGGCGAATGAAACCCTTCTCTTGCAGCTCACTTAATCGCTTCTTCAATTCCACCAACTCGCTCGGTGGCATCCGATAAGGCCTCTTTGAGATAGGGGCGTACCAGAGCCAACTCAATGACAAACTCGAGGTCTCGAACGGGTGGCATCCTGGAAGATCGTGGAAAGACATCAACAAAGTCACAAACTGTTGGGACTTCGCTAATATCTAGAGCGGGCTTCGCTTCAAGCGCCAAGAGATGCGGATCTAGCGACCGGCGAAAAGCTTAACCTCGCCACGGAGGGACTAGATAGAGATGAGCTTCTGGCGAATCGATTTGCCCCATGTGCCGACAACCAATCCATGCCAAGAATCACGCCAAGACTCATTGAATGGAGAAGGATAAGGTTTGCTAAGAACCCTCGCGCTTCGATCTTGATAGGGACATCCCTACACTCAACCTCACCCTCAACTCCAACCGGAGAGCGAATGAGAAGCGGACCGACAATGGAGAGAAAAGAAGCCTCCAACAAAGAAAGAAAAGACTCGTAAACAAATGAATGGGATGCTCCTAATCAAACAAAACGAAGGCGGGATGAGAGTTAACGTAGTGTACCTAGCACGACGCCGGGTGCCTCTGAGCCTCCTCTGTGGTGATGGCGTTGACGCGACCACTACCCACGCCTTTGGGTAGCGGGGCGATCTTCCGTCCCGAGATGCACCACCTCGGCCGCGCCCTCCATTAGGACGAGGGGTCGCTCCTATCTTCTTAGGGCATTGGTTCGCATAATGCCCCTACGTTGCATGAGAAGCATGTGACCCACCGCCGGGTTGCGGGGCCGTCACGACTCGCAGTGCACGGACTGAGACACGGCTGCGAAGGACGAGGAACAAAGGCGTGACCTCGGGCGCCAAGAGTGAGAGTGGTACCCCGAGATCGCCTCAAGCGGGGACGGAGGAATCGCCTCGATGACTTATGGGCCTCCCACTTGCGCTATGAGTCCATAAGCTCTCGAGCCGCATGCTCGCCGACGATGGCCTTGTCGACCAAGGTCCGAAAATCAGAAAGTCGACAATGGATAGCTTGTCCTTCACTCCTCGCACAAGCCACGCCAACTTGGCTCCTTAGCCATATCGGTGCCACGCCCTCGGGAGCATAACGAGCTAGATGGTTGAACTCGTAGACATACTCCATGATCGAGCCACGCCCTTGCTTGAGCGCAAGAAACTCCCCTTCTTGATCTCCATCAAGCCGGCGAGGATGTGAGCCCGCCGGAAGGCAAGACGAACTCCTCCCAAGAGACGGTGTGATCCACGGGCTGCATGGCGAGAAAGTTCTCCCACCATGACAAGGCTGCACCTCCACCGGTGCGATCTGAGCAGCGCCTTCTCGTTCTCGCATCGCGCTATGCTTGAGCTTCCTCTCAACCAAACGGCCAATCGCTCAGATCGAGCGGGTCCTCGACCGGAAAAGGTAGGGGCCGAGTACGAAGAAACTCCGCGAGTCCTCCACGCGGTGATGGGCATTCCTCGCCCAAATCTCAAGCTCCGGTAAGTGCAAGTGGTGTTGCGCGATGACGCCCATAGAACTCTCCGGTCATCCGTGCGGTTGCGCCGATCTGAAGAAGAACCTCGGCCATGGTCGGAGGAGGAGGAGCTCCTCGTCCCGGACCAGTGATCGCCTTGGCCGCTCTGAAAAGTCCCCGCCATCTGTTACAAGGAATTTTTGGTTAGCAACTAGACCCAAAACAAAGCCTTAAAGAAAGCAAAAGCGATCGACTAGGGAATGGAATATCACCCCAAACGAAAGCCAAAATCAGCGGTTATTTAAACTTTAAAAAGCTTCTAAAAGACTCTAAAACAGCCAAGAAACACCAAAAGCAAGGCTCAACTTCTCAACTCAACTAACCCGTATTGAATGAACGAGTAATTGGTCGAGAAGATCAAAAATCAGATTGTAGGGTGAGAGCTAATGCTACTAAAGAGCAAGGTTAAATCAGCGAAATAAGTGTTAGATACTTAGCTAACTAGTATCACATCTTACCCTTTTATTCCCACAAGTTTTAGTTGATTAACCTCTCATTATCTATCGTAATTAGAAACCTTTGAGATCTGCTGTCCGGAAATTTGATGCTTGCTGTCCAGATTTCGCATCCAAGCTCCTTGTCGAATCACCGACTCCAGAACTTCAAAACCTTGTAGTGGGCAGCTCACACTTCAATTTGCCAATCTCATTGGTTCTCCCAAAAACCCAGTGTTAATCGACAACAACTATTTTGTAGAAGGAAGAGAGGAAAACAACTTTTAAAACTCAAATTAGAGTGGGATGAGAAGAGAAAGCTAAGATAGGTAAGGAATAAAATCCGAGAATTTACCTAAGCTTTCAAAACTCATTTGATGCTTTGAAAATAGGTTTTCAAAATATCCTAAGGATCTACCAAGCTTGCGTTATTACGGTCATAACGGCTCGATACCAACTTTTGTGAGCACCGGATTTATTAGGCTCATAATACTTAGTCATCCAATTGACCCTAGTATTATCAACCAAATAAACTCGGTCTCGAGAGATGTATACTTCCTGAATGCAAGACACATACCTCACAACAAAAGAATGCATCAATTCCATACAACACATAGTACATAAGCAACAAACCGAAGTTAACATTAATATGGAATAGATATTACAAAAGAGAGGCCCTTAGGCCAAATAACAATAATTACAAAGATAACAATGAAGCAAAAGTGCCATAAAGATGGCCAAAATAAGAGCCAACCAAGTGTGCCTTTAGCCCACAAGGCAATCGACCGACCGCCAAGCTAGTCGCTCTCCCAACCACCAAGACAACAAGAAAAGTAAAGCCCTTTGGGCTCTACCTCCTCTGCAACAAAGTTGTTAAGCAAAGCAAATGAGTACAATAACTTGTTTATTGTACTCGCAAGACCGACGTAAGATAACAGAACTATAATTTAGCTACATGCAAGCTTGATTTAAGTGGATGAGGCTTTGGACTCATTTTAGCATAAAGCAAGTTTCATTTGCAATAATATAGTAGATTGAAAGCAATTTGACAAAGCATTTTTAATTGTTGAAATAACAACGAGATAAATAACATAATAACAACAACAAGAACAATCACGAAGTGACCAACCCAAGTCACCACAACAATAGCATGAACTCCCGCTCATACCAACCATGTCAAGTTTTAATTAAAGGTTGTAGTCTAGTCTTGAACGACCTTACCAAGCATGTCCATAACCTAGGGCGAGGCTATTCAATAGTTTTATCCTGCGGGGTGTACCACTGCACCCACACGCCGCATCGCCTTTCCTTTACGCACACTTCCGAAGGTGTCTTTGCACAACTAAGTCCTACGAGACCTTTCCAAAGGATGAATGCTAATTACGAGCTGCACAACCCACGGGAGAAGGAGACATTAGACGACCTACCCGAAGCCAATGCTCCTCCCACACTATACATATACATTTGTTTTTGAAAACACACCAACCGAGCTCGCTCATAATTAACACCTCCTAGAGTACTTAGTCAAGAGGGTTCCATATGCCCTCGCGTGGTTAGTACGCAAAAGCGCTTGGCTTAGTGACCCAAGTACTCGGTCCTTAGGGACCGGGCATACCACCACATTCCAAAAACCGCACCATCCATCCAATATGCCCAAGTCTAAATCAATCTTTTATTTTCAGCTTTTGATTTTACAATTAATCAAAGCACAAGTGCTGGACATATAGGAGTAATAATCATTTTGAGTGATCAAGATCATCGACTAAGTCGATGATCGCCCAATACTACCGATAGCTAAGCATGTCTAAGCGAGAGGAAACGCAACTACTAAGTGATAAGAGCTCATCCAACGAGCTCAAACCACAGCGAATAACCTAGGCTCATTGGTAGTAGAGGATAAGGAATTCCTCAGATTATGCGACTATAGGATTACTAACGACATTTAACACAAAGTAGCATGCATACATAGAAGTAAAACAAAGTATTAAGCTTTAAAGTAATGGGACATGATGGAAATGGTCAAACTGCTTGCCTTGTTGCTGTTGCTCAAATTGTGGCAGAGGGTCGCTCTCGGGATCACCACAAATGTCTAAACCTAACGGAAAAGCGATAAAGAACCGATAAGAACGATTTAAAGGCAACAAAGACAGCACAGCAAACGAACTCCAAATACCCTGAATTTTCTACAGCAGCAAGGGGATGATTTTTAGGAAATTTTGCAACAAGAACCAATGGATTTGGATTCTCAATGCAAAAGATATGAGCAAAACAATTCTGCTCAGCCCTAAAAATTACCAAACTGCACTATTCACTAATTTAATTATGAGGCAACATTTTCTAGAAAAGTGGTGAGGCTGAGATTTTTATTGTAAAACCAGCACCTCATGAGATGAATAACACAATTGAGTTCATCTCATTTGGAGCTATTATGCACTTTATATAATTTTTCAAAAACAAGAACTTGAACAAAATTATAATGCACAAGTCCTCATTTCTATAACAAAGAACATGCTCGAACTAATTCTCACAGTGAGTTCATTATTAGAGGAAGCTAACAAAATTGGGTTTACTCACAAATAACCTACAGAGCATTAGTTTTGTATTTTACAAGTTAAGCATTGATTTAAGTGTATATTTTAAAGTTGGTTTTAAAATCTAATGGCAAATCTGTGCTCTGGAGCTGAACTCAACTTACAATCATTTTTGGATTAAAGTTAAGTTCAAGACAGAGCCAACACGATTTGAATGACCTCAAATGGATTTAAAATGAGAAAGATATGAAATTCTAAAGTCTATACCTTATTTCACTATAACTAAGACTTCACCGAATTTCTAAAACTCACAAGGGTATGGGAGGACGTGAGCCACAGATCTCGAGATCCAACGGCTCAAGACCTCCCAGAGAACATCACACACGCCAAGACGTGAAGTCCAGAGGTCCCGACCTCTTAGCAACTCACATGCGCGAGGTGAGGGGAGGTCGTGGCCGTCAGATGGGAGATCCAACGGACCACAACACGTAAAGGAGGTCCTGAACGGACCGGATCTAAAGGGAGGTCCTCAACGGTGAGATGACCTCGAGGAGGTCCTAAGCGATAGATCTAACATCACTGCACCTCCGTGGAGGTCCGGGCGGCTACGATTTCGCAAGGGAGGTCTTGGGCGCTCCAGATTTCCTTGGAGGAGGTCCGACGCCCCGTAGCTCACAACCACGTGCTTGCGCACGCACGCGTTCTCGACAAGAGGTTAAATGCGTCTTTGGACAACAAGGAGGTCCGCGTCGGGAGGTCTTAAATGCGCAACACGGGAGGATTAAATGCAGCTAAGACATGCCCATGATTTCAATGATTTGAGCACATGATTAGTGCATTAACTCGGCGGATCTTTGTCCGAAAAACGGCAATAGCGCCGCAGTTCTTGTCCGACAAGATCTGAGCTCAAAGAAGTGGTTATTGCCGGCAATGCGGACCTCGCCGGCGACAACCAAAGACATCCCCGTGTGCGCAATAGTGTTGCGCACACCATGAGCTCACTCTCGACGGCGACGACGATTTTAATCGCCATGAAGCCGAGAGACAGAGATGACCCGCACGGCCAAAAGACAAAATGCAAAAAGGAAGCTCCGCGACATTCAGCGGGTGCCAAGATCTAAAGGACTAACAGGAGGTGTACCGGAGGTCCTAAGGTCCGGGAGGTCGTGGAGGTGATGACCGGAGTTGGGGAAGGCAAGTGAAGCTTCACGCCCCAAGGCACCAGCTCAAGCTCAACTTTGTCCACCTCTGAAAAATGCCCAAACAAATTAAGTTAGGGTTAACTTCCAAGAGGTTTTGGGAGCAAAAGTGAGCGAGGGTTTGAAAAGGAGCCACTGGAACTTCTTGTGCCACCGAGGAGCTCCAAGGACTTCAACAATGGCAGCCACCAGTGGAGGAGGTGAGTGAGGAGGAGCTCACCACGCACAAGAATGCAAAGTGAGATCGGTTAGTGTGTAAAGGAAGCCAAGGAGGCTTCAAGGGATAATTTATAGCCCGAGGTGATGGTTATGAGTGGGGCTAAGCTCCATGGTGAGCTTAGCCCACAAGTTGGTCCATGGGGTGGCAAGGACATGAGGTTGACAAGGGGGGCTGTCTTGACTGAAAGGCGAAAGTCGACCAGATTAAATGCGGGTCACAGAGAGTCATAAAGGTACACAAAGGGCTGGGCGCGCATTAACTCCACCGCTCAGCACGATGCGTGACCAAGGTAGGAGAAGAACAGGGAGGTCCTTATGACCGCTGGATAAGACACAGGAGAGGTCCTGCCCTCCGATGTCATTTTTGAACCGTTACGCTCAAAGGATCGGGAGCAGTCCCACCACACGATCAAGGATGGGGAGGTCGTGGCCCTCCGATTTCATAATCGCAAAACGCACGTGAGGAAAGGGGACAGAGGTCCAAAGCGTTGGATCTCCATCCAGCAGTGCGGACCTCCAGTGAGGACTTAATCAGACGCGATCAAAAAGACATGAGGGGAGGTCATGGCCTTTGGATTTAAATCTAAGGGCACACAATGACCGGGAGGTCTGATATGATGCGCAATGCAAGGGAGGTCAGACCTTTAGATTTAGATCTAAGGGCTACGATCGGAAGAGGTGGAGGTCTGAGCTTGCGCAACGCACAAGGGAGGTCATGGCCTTTAGATTTAGATCTAAGGGCTACGACCTCACCAAGGCGGAGGACCTTGCCGTGATGTTTTTGAGGAGGTCGTGGCCTTTGGATCTGAATCAACGGCCACGACCTCAACCGCGCTAAAAGGGAGGTCTGTTAGTTAGATTGAGAGGAGGAGGTCGTGACCATGGGTTTTTGATCCAATGGTGTGACCTCATCAAGGTGGGATGTAGACTTTGAGGTTTGACACAGGGAGGTCATGACCGTGGATCTTTGATCCAACTGGTGTGACCTCATGTAGGTGGGATGTTTGCTTAGCTTATCAAGGAGGGGAGGTCGGGGCCGTGGATCTTGAATCCAAGGGCCAAGACCTCAACAAGGTGGAAGGTGGTTTTTGAGGTTTGATAACAAGGGAGGTCGGGGCGGTTGGATCTTAATCAAGGGCCAAGACCTCAACAAGGTGGAGGTCTTGGCGGTGTTGATCATGAGGAGGTCGTGGCGTTGGATGTAAATCCAACCACGCAACTGATCAAAGTGGAGAGGAGGTCTGCTGGGGTGCAGACATGGTCGGCCGACCAGACTTTGAACATGGCTAGCCCAAGGAACAAAGTAGGCTTTTGAATTTAGTTTTCAAATAACCGACTTAGCGTAATTATTTGGGATAGCATTTCAACTCCAAAATTCATGAAATTTTTACAGGAGCTTGTTGACAAGAAGATTATCTTACATAAAATTTCCAGAGGTTATTATGCAATGCATTTTTCTCAGGAAATTCATTAAGGTTGTTCAATGATTCATTTTGCCTCCAAAATTATCAACAAGTTTTACAACTCGTGATATTTTTCAGAGGGGTCCCACCTCAGTTTTAGGACCAAAGAAAATACTTTCCAATTGTTGGGCACAAGATTTAAGATAATTGGAAAAGGAATTTGACTTTTGGTCAACAAGAGCTTTGTGTTTTGGATTACACAACTCTTGGACAAGAATCACATGAGATTTTAGGGTTTTCAAGTTGTGAGAAAAGTTTTAATTTCTACACATATAATTATACTTGATTAACCCTAATTACACATTTGGGATGTTACAGCACGAGCGATGAAGGCTCGCCACGAGGCCTACCCCTAACGCTCATTGTTAGGGGCAGGTCCTACATATAAATCTCATATGGGCTCTCAAGACACTTTCCCTCCAAGGGATTTCACCCCCGTGGTGCATAGGGCGTACGACCTCCGCGGTCTCCCCTAGCAAAAGTCCATGGTGGCCTGGGCGTCCATCGCCTCCACCATGGCAGCTCATGTCCTACTGGACCTAGGGCATGAGCGACCACCCCCGTGGTGCATAGGGCGTACGACCTCCGTGGTCTCCCCTAGAAAAAGTCCATGGTGGCCTGGGCGTCCATCGCCTCCACCATGGCGGCTCGTGGTCCCATCGCCCTAGGGCATGAGCGACCACCCTCGTGGTGCATAGGGCGACGACCTCCGCGGTCTTCCCTAACAAAAGTCCATAGTGGCTTGGGCGTCAAATCGCCTCCACCATGGCGGTTCGTGGTCTCATCGCCCTAGGGCATGAGCGACCACCCTCGTGGTGCGTAGGGCATACGACCTCCGCGGTCTCCCCTAACAAAAGTCCATGGTGGCTTGGGCGTCCGTCGCCTCCACCATGGCGGTCGATCCTACTAGACCTAAGGCATGATCGACAACTTTGGCCCATACCAAGTTGATGGATGTGTTGAGGACTCGTCCCCTTAGACTGTGCCACGCCACCGAATCCACCTCTGGGTCCCCGCACCCCTAGCTTCATTGCTTTGCAAGGGTTAACCACTCTCATGCATTCCTGATCATAACAAAAAACCCACATACGGGGTAAAAGGGCTTCATTGCCCTCATAGTTCGGTGCCCCACGACTTAGCCTCGTAGGCGCCACCGTATGCCCATGACTTCATTGTCAATGGCATCGCCTAAGGTGCCCATGAGTTAGCCTCATGGGCACCTCCAAGTCCACTGGGGCTACCATCCTTAGTGGCCATTCGGTGCCCCACGACTTAGCCTCGTGGGCACCCTCCAATATGTCCATGATTCAGTTTAGAGGCGGCTCAAATCATCTACAATCGACTGGCTCGAATATCGATCAAGGACTATCATGCTCGTATAAGGCTATCACCTCGGAGATCTTAGTATCTAAAGTGATGGGACTCTACTAGTCCCTCGGCAATGACTTCGATCAATGCTCATGTCAAATGAATGTTATCTTGCTACAAGAAATAAGTGCTGATCATTCTCTCTTTCCCGCAGAGACGCTCGTGTTATCTACCTCTCACTGCAACGTTTCTAGCTCGAGCTGCGACGATTCTGAGGAGTTCTACTGATAACTCTCGTCTGTCGCGGAGCAAGAGGAGGACAACTTCACCTACACAAAGCTTCTCTCCAACACGCCGCCTCGCCTCGGCTATGCCTTGGCTTGGCTGCCTCGCGTTCAAGAACTTTGCTTGCGTAAGCTTCACTTTGACGCATCGCCCGCCTCAAAGGCTATGCCTCGGCTCAACGGCTCTGCGTCCACGACTTCGTTTACATAGGCTTAACCGACGCGCACCGGGCCTCGAAGGCTATGCCTCGCTTGGCGGCCTCGCGTCTAAGACTTCTCCTTAGCTTAGGCTTCGCCCGACGCACCGCAGTCTCTCAAGGCTATGCCTCGGACCGTGACCTCTAAGGCACGCTGAAGGCACACGCGAGGGTATGTGAGGACACGCAAAGGCGCACGCGAGGGTACACGGAGCCCTCGCGTTCCCTCACGCGTACCCTCACACCCGAGCATTCTTATTTGCCCCTTGGGCGCCTCCTAAGCGCCCAAGGGGCAGGGGGGCTACACTATCGAGAATCCACCACCTCCGATGAAAATTATTTATACATCGACAGTCCGCACAAGGGCGTGCATGAGCCCCTTGCCGGTGTCTTGGCCACCAACCCACCTGGAAGTGGTTTGAGGCTCACTCTGACGCTACACGCGTGTGTTACATGACATCCTTGACTATACCCCGTCTTGCGGCCCTCAAGACTCGCGGCGCCAAGTGCCTGGGCACCAGATGTCCGAGTGCCTGGCGATGTGCAGTGGTTCTCCGGGCCAAGTCAAGCCGATCGTGATCACTTTTCTCTGGCGAGTCCTCGAGAAAAGAGAACATAGAAAGTTGGAGTTTTCAGCTTTTGATCTTTGCATTTTGCAGACATAAGCTCAACCAAGACAAGGATCACATACACGGGCCCTCATGGTGCCCCGCTGTCTTGCAGGCGCCTCAAGACTTTCAGTGCCCTCGGGGTCTCGGGACCTCGAGGCCTCGTGCCTCGGGGCCTCGAGACCCTCGGCCTCGTGCCTTCGTGCCCTCGGGGTCTCGGGACCTGAAGCCCCATGCCTTCGTGCCTCGGGGCCTCGGGGCCTCGGGACCCTCGAGTCTCAAGACCCTCGTGCCCTCGGGGCCTTGAGACCCTCGAAGCCTCGCACCTCGGACCCTCGAGGCCTCGTGCCTCGGGGCCTTGAGACCTCGAAGCCTCGCACCCCGGACCCTCGAGGCCTCGTGCCCTCGGGGCCTCGAGACCCTCGGCCTCGGGACCCTCGAGTCTCAGACCAGTGCCTCTGGGCCTCGAGACCTCGAAGCCTCAGACCTCCTGACCCTCGAGGCCTCGTGCCCTCGGGGCCTTGAGACCCTCGGCTCGCAGACCCGGACCCTCGAGGCCTCGTGCCTCGGGGCCTCGAGACCCTCGAAGCCTCGGGACCCTCGAAGTCTCGCACCCTCGTGCCCTCGGGGCCTCGGCCCTCGAAGCCTCGCACCCTCGGACCCTCGAGGCCTCGTGCCCTGGGGCCTTGAGACCCTCGGCCTCGCGACTCAGACCCTCGAGGCCTCGTGCCCTCGGGGCCTCGGGACCTCGAGGCCTCGTGCCTTCGTGGCCCGTGCCCTCGAGGCCTCATGCCCTGGGGCCTCGGGACCCTCGGCCTCGCTCGTGCGCCTCGCGCGCATACCCTCACGACGTCAAGCCCGTTCTACTTGTGGACATACCGATGCTTGCTGAAGCAGCCAGTCATACATAAGAACAATCTATGCGGATTACGAGCATGAGTACAAAAGCCAGCTCGCCTGTGTTTGCGAACGGTTTTCAACCGATGATGGTTCCCACAGTTGAGCCTCGATCCTCAAAAACAGTGCTACGGCATTGTG
The DNA here is from genome assembly GCA_036346405.1 of Phyllostachys edulis. Lineage (NCBI taxonomy): Eukaryota > Viridiplantae > Streptophyta > Magnoliopsida > Poales > Poaceae > Phyllostachys > Phyllostachys edulis. Next base: position 97,983 of record JAYEVD010000870.1, on the reverse strand, counting down.
GAGTTCAACCCGGCAAGTGCTACTGATGAGTTGCGGTTGCAAGAAGCTCAATCCTTGGGCATCTTCAGGCGTGCACGCATCAAGGTCCTCAACAACATCCTTACCTCCCATCACAAGACATCTTGAGGAGGTGGGCGAAATCGAAGGACGAGCGGTGCCGTTAGACATGGACCGCCTAGCGCCTAAACTTACGCCAGCATGGCGCCTGCACTGCTCGCGACGCCCTACGGCCAGCTCATGAGCCTCAAGCCGCGCCTGCACCCACCGGCGGCCGAAGGACCCTCGCGCCCACGCGCCGAGCCTATCCTCGTCGCTTGCGCCCGGACGCCCGCAGACTCATGGCCGACGTCTCTCGCGCCGACGAGCCCGCGATCGCCAAGCGCCCTCGCGCCACCACGCCAAGTGCCTTATGCCGTCTTGCGGCGGGTGCATGGTCGCGAGCTGACGCATGTGCCATGGCCCAGCGCAGAGGCACGGCCGAGATGGAGGGAGCTGGGAGGCCACACCGTGGAGGAACCGGAGCAGCCGGCGCTGGCCTGAGCCGAGCAAAGCCGAGCCGCCAGCCTGGGCAGACTGAGCGCAGTGGCCTTGAGCAGTGGCTGAGCCAGCGACGAAGGGAGCCACGGAACGCCAAGGCCACGGGCAGCGGCAGGCTGCCTTGGGCGCCGAGGGCCAACCAGAGGCAAGACTGAGCACAAGCTCCGGCCGAGCTTCCACCAAGAGCAAGAACCAAAGAAGGAACTTGTGGCCAGGAGAAAATGGAGAAGATAAGAAGGAGATGAAGCAATAAAGTGGGAAAGGAAGGTCACACCAGATGCCTTGGATTCCCACACCGGGAAGATAAGGAAGAAAGGGGCATGGCTTGCATCTGCCTACGGTGAAGAGAAAAAGGAGCAGAGAGGGATCGGTATTAGAAAAAAGCAAAAAGAGCCGAGAGGAGAAAGAAAGAACCGGATCTTGCCTTGCCTTGGATTCCCACAACACGCCTCCCCGAGCATGTCTCCTTGATTAAATATTCGATGGAGTGCACCCGCTTAGGACAAGTGGGACCATATCTTAAAGAAAGGTTGAGGCAGAGTTGGGATTTGATCCCAAGCTCACGCAGCGTTCTTCTTTGCCGCCGCAAGCCGCCGTGTCGTGTGTCGACTTACGGACACGCTTGTTACGGTATGGCGATGGCGGCATAGGATGCTCTCAGATATATTTGCGCCGCATGCAACCGCTAGCTAGAATAACATCATGCGGCAGGTGCATGCATGGTTTCCAAAGACCCATGTCTAAAACGCGTCTAAAACGGGAGGGGTGCCTTACAGCCTCGGCGCCCCGCAGGGCATCGTGGCCTCGTATCCTGCGCGGCATCACGTCGCCTCGGGCCGTCACATCTCAGGACCTCGAGGCCTCGTATCCTCACGGTGTCGAACCCTCGGACCTCGAGGCCTCACGTCCTCGGGATCTCAGTTCCTCGCAGATCAAGCCCTCACGCCTTGGGCCTTAGGGCCTCACGGCATCCGAGCCCTCGCGCTCTCGGCCTTAGGGACTCGAAGCCTCGCGCCTCGGGCCTCGAGGACTCGTGGCCTCGCGGCATCGAGGCCTCGTACATCAGTGGATTTATCGCCCTACGCCCTGCAGCGCCCCCACATCTCGCATGCGCCTGCGAGCCCCGCGGCTGCGGTGCCCCGTCCCGCATCAAGCATTCCGCAAAATAAGAACACCATTGAAAGAGGAAAGCCACTACTCAACACAAAGCAACACCTTGCACTCCATGCGCTAGCGCCTGAGTCATCCAGCCTTGTCACCCGGACGCGCCAAAGACTTCGAAAGCACTTGGGCGCCCTAGCACCTTCGTGATCGAAAGCACTGGCGGCGACGCGCATGGCTGCGGTGTCCCTTCGGCCACGCCACGCCACCGGCACATCCTCTACGCTGTCGCGCCTGGCAGCTCAACCCACAACCCAACTCGAATCGACATGCTCGTGAAGAATCGAGAACATGGAAGAGAAGGGAGACCAGAAGCTCACATTTTTCGGACCTCCTGCAGAAGCTCGCTGTCGCAATGCAGCTACCATTCAAAACCACCAGGACTTTTTTGGAATATCAATCTCTGCATAAAAGGCACAATTCAAAACTGCCCCTTTCGACGTTTCCCCTAAAACGCCAAGGGGCAGGGGGGCTAGTGTTGTAAGAATAATTCATCCTCCTTAACTGGGGCCCCTTCTTTGGAGACATGCGTCACTCCAAGAAATCTTTGTTGAGATCATAAAAGACCTAATACCCCTCACTTGTACTCATAGTGTGGCTATACCCCAAGGGGTATTTTGGTCATTTGTACAGGCTTGGGAGCCTATAAATACCCCATGTATCCCTCCTTTCAAGAGGATGGCTCTCTTGAGCAATAAAGCAACCTATTCAAGCTGGTGAGCCCTGGGGCTCCCTCTCGAGGTAACCCCTTGGCTCACCGACAGAGTAGGAGGTCCTCTCGGACCCCGAACTCAGATAAATCCTCGTGTCATTTTTACCCTCGTGGGCGGCGGCCCTTGGGCGTAGGCGTCGCCCACCCTCACTCGTGTTTGGTTTTACACCTACAACATACCTAGAGGCGGCGCTCGAGCTAGACTAGCGAAACACCTCGGCCAAAGAATGAGAGAGCTGGCAAGTAGATCTGATAGAGCTGGCTGAACAGAGTCACCTCATTGAGAAGGTCTGACGTCTTTGGTCTATCCTCTGTCGAGGAAGGACCTCCACCCCCTTGGATCTCCACCCCACGCCTTGTTTAAGCTTTTTTCGCACCACACAACTCTAGTAGTCGTGCAGAAGTTCTTGCAATAATTGCATCAACCCCGTTGGTGCAAAAGTAGGAGCGAAAATAGACACCGAGGAGGGATCTAGAGTCGGCGAAGCCGTCGGTGTAGTCAAAGAAGGGTAGCAAGCACAAATGAGTAAATCTTTGCTAACTCGCATGAAGTTCTCGGACGAAGCATCGAAAAGAGCCTCGGTGGTTGTTAGTCGTGGTGAAGCGACTTCGGCGAGCTTGAGCCTATGAGCTCAAACTCTAAGCGAAGACGGCAAGCGAAGTCATAAAGGTGAAGATGGTCACGATCATATACGCACCTTATGACACTCCTGGTAGAGCAAAGAAGCCAGCTCGTCCAGCTAGCGCCAGAGACTGGCCAGGGCTCGGAAGAAGTCGTCGACGGAAGAGTCCTCTGACGAAGCGTCAACAACTCACGCCAAACAAAAAGAACTAAGCATCCTCGCTCTGTTGGTATTTCTCGCGCAAGTATTTTCAGATCTAACGAGTGGAACACTGACCAACAATGTCTAGCTTGATGGAGTCATCGACGCTGACCACCAGGATGGCTCAAACACGGGCCTCATCAGCACACCAGCGCTCAAAAGCATCTATGACATCTTGAAGGCCTCATCGGTGAGTGTCGATGGCGGCGGCGGCCTCATCTTCTGCAGGAGGTGCGGAAGTAGATCGCTGGGAGGAGGTGAACCGGCGACGACGGACAAGGTCAAGCACTAGTGACATGTCTTCAAAGGCGGAGACCATTGAGCGTGATCTCCATGAGTGAAGACCGCGGCCTGTAGTTCATCCCATGAAGGTTTGTTTCTGAGAATGAGATCGTAGCTGATGGAACGGAAGCCATCGGGCAGCACTGGACGACGCGGCGACTAAGGCAACGAAGTCTAACAAGTGACACTGGACGGCGCGGTGGTTAGATCGACATTCTGTGTTTTTTTTCGGAAAGTGTCTGTTTTTATAGAAACTGAATCGGTTTCTATCCAAAACAGAGGAGGCCTCCGCTTGATCCAATCGCGAGGACGGCGGGGCGTCAGGATGGCAGCAGAAGGAGCTAGGTTAGTGTCCTAGCTCTGATACCATGTTATGAATATTGTGTATGTATTCATGAGACCTAATGGGCAATATATATAGGAAGTATAAAGGGGAATATGCTATACACATATAAAGAAATACAAAAGGCATATAAAGAAATACGAAAGAATTCCTATTCTAACACATAGTACATTTGACAATTAGGTAGTACGATTGACAAACAAGGATAGTTAGTTTAATGCCTTTCTTTAAGATAACGTCGGTTAACCCTATTAGATGGGAAATATTCCTACTTAAGTCAAATTGTTGACTAAATATTGAATATTGTTCTTAAGAAGACTAGATGGGTATATGATTAAACTGATAAAAATATTCAAGTGGCTTAGCTTTGAGTGTCGCTATAACCTATTGCTCCTTTTTACATTGGACAAAAGTTCTATAGCTGAGTTGTCCCTATGTGATATCCCCTGCCCCTTCAAAGATTCAACAATTGTCAGATTTTCTTATGGTTTAATGATATACATGAATTCTACTGTTTGTTTTAACAGGGAAAAGTTCCATTGCTGTCCCTTGAAGCTATACATCAGTTGCATATTTTCATATTTGTTCTCGCTATCACGCATGTTATTTTCAGTGTTACAACTATGCTTCTAGGAGGCGCAAAGGTAAGCCACTCATGAGTTATGATACGCCTTGCAGTTAAGCCGCATAATTCCTTTTGTATTGTCAGCTGATTTTTACTGTATTCTCTTACTCAGATACACCAATGGAAACAGTGGGAGGATGAGATTCAGAAAATGCTACAGTAAATGGTATTAGAACCTTGCTTTCTGTTCATATTTGAGTGCAATGATACACTTGCGGGTTTACAGCAGTTTTTCTTCTGTGAAATTGCTAAATATGTGTGAAAAAATTAGCTGTTTTGTTGACGACCTGTTTATTTGAGATAGGATGATAAAATCGTATGAAATTGCAGGGCCTAAGATGGTGACCTGTGTGCACCAATCTGAATTTATCAAGGAACATTTCAAGGGCATTGGCAAAGATTCTATTATGTTGAGTTGGCTGGTAAGCAATGCATGTGATGTGCCCTTCTGTCAGATATATTGTTGTATGCTGCGAAATTTCATGTATAGCCTTGTTTTTCCTTTCAGCATTCGTTTGGTAAGCTAAATTTCATGTATAGCAGTTTTATTGTTCAGTAGCTAAATTTGACTACACCACAATGCGTCTTGGTTTTATCATGGTAAGCATTAGCTCATACTAAGCTAATCTTATGTCCTTTCATTTTCTGTAAACTTGAGGTCCTTTTGGATTGCAGACTCACTGCCGTGGGAACCTAAAATTTGATTTCCATAAATACATGATGAGGGTTTTAGAGGCTGATTTTAAGAAAGTGGTTGGTATAAGGTAATACAAAGAGTTGTACAGTCGTTTATATATTCCTTTTAAACTCCAAGATAATTTGCTATGCACAACTTAACGATGCTGTATAAATTTCCTTTTAGCTGGTACTTGTGGATCTTCATGGTGATCTTCCTGTTGCTGAATGTTAATGGTAAAGCTTAGTTCATCCTTTCTGAAAAGCACTTCTGTGGTTTCTATTTTCCCGTAGAATCTTCTTGCCAAAACAGTTTTGTCCCTTTCCACACGGCAGCTAGGCACCGTAGTAATATTTCAGGATTTAAGCTTCTTAAAGCTGTCTTACGCCTCATTTTGTTTACCTGCAGGCTGGAACGCATACTTTTGGATTGCTTTCCTTCCCCTTCTTGTAAGTGCGTATGTAATAATGTTTTGTTTTAAAGTGCCAATCAAGTTTTCTCTAAATTTTAAAGATCACTTAGAGGAACCAATAAATATTTGCACTGAAGATGTTACTAATCACATCATGACATGCTTGTGAGCCCTTTGAGCTTTGATTTTACAATTGAAACTATGGAAACATTTCTAATACTAATGTTCTACAAGTCACTATGTAGCAACCTGTAGAAATATAAACTACACCTTGCACATAATCTGAAGGCAAACAATTGTGCCGCAAATAAATTTTGAACTGTGTAAGGATCAAGGACTATGGTCTTACTGGGCGCTTCCCTATTCTGATACTCCTTGCAGCTTCTATTAGCCGTTGGCACTAAGCTGGAGCACGTCATAGCTCAGTTAGCCCATGAGGTAGCTGAGAAGCACTCGGCGACTGAGTGCGATTTGGTTGTAAAACCATCAGATGTCCACTTCTGGTTAGGACGGCCAAGGATTGTCCTGTACCTAATCCACTTCATTCTCTTTCAGAATGCGTTTGAGATTGCATTCTCCTTCTGGATACTGGTAAGCATTGTGGCGTGTCATTTGTGAATTGAGTTCAGTTAAATGTAATGACTGATCACGGCATTGCTTACCCTATTTCCTTTTGTAGACCACTTATGGATCCAACTCCTGCATCATGGGGAAAGTTGGTTTCATCGTTCCAAGGCTTGTTATTGGGTACTTTACACATGCCTCCAGTTTCTTATCCCATATGAAAAATGCAAACATGAATTTGTTCTTTAACTCTTGCATCCATCCTTCTATTGCAGGATCATTATTCAACTTCTCTGCAGTTACAGCACCCTGCCTCTGTATGCAATTGTAACGCAGGTGAGCCAATATTCCGCTATCATACGATGTTTGTAATCGTCAACACAGATGAATGGATGTTTTCCTGTCTTGTGCGCAAAGATGGGGAGCTTCTACAAGAAGGAAGTCTTCAACGAGCATGTGCGGCAGGGTGTCCTGGGTTGGGCAGAGAAGGTTAAGAGGAGAAAAGGATTGAAGGAGGGCAACGGCAAGGCCGAATCGGCTAACCCTGTCGATTCGGCTGGGCCTTCTGTTAAGATCGAAATGATGAAACAGGCAGCACGGGAAGGCAACGATGCCGGTGGTAGCATAGACATAGAGTGATAAAGCATCAGTAATGAGCAGTGTGTTCTAAAGCAATGGCTTGTATGATGTGTGTTTTTTCCCCACCGGTCTGGACCGGTGGAAAAAATACTAGTCCGAAATTTTTTAGATTTTAATTTAAAATCCTAGGCAAATGATTATTACTATTTGCTTGTGCCAAGCTAATGAAAGTATTAGTGTTAAGACAATGAAAATAAATCATATTGAGGGAGGTAATAAGATGATGGCTTTCTTATCAATCCATTGCTATGTTTCTGTATTGAATATTTTTGTATTTGAATGGAATAAACTTGTTCTTGTTCAGGCCAGTTACCGGTTACACATTCAAAATTCTGAATGATGCTATTTGGCCAGTACAAAATGGGTAACCGGTACAGCCAAGGTCTGGTATCTCTCCCGTATGATATCATGTCAACGTTAGCGTATGCACAAGTGACATCTAAAGTGCAGTTTTGTGCCTTCGAAACCCTGAGCTTGTGAACGTCCCGACCAAACCAACAAACCAATGTGCCTCCGTTTGGAACACAGAAATTCCTGAAAAATTTTATTTCTCCATTCCAATCAAACCATATAGGAGCGAACTTTTTTATTATTTAATCCATTTTCTAAAATTATTTTAAAGATAAACTATCTCTAACTTTATTTTCAATTATAACTTCTTTGCTCACGCCACAACACGTGGCGTGGCAAAAGCACGTTGTCACGCTATGGACCTCCGCATGGCAAACGAGTACTGTCACGCCACTCCCTTAGCGTGACAGGAGTTAGCTCAAAAACAGACGCGTGTTGATTTGAAGGGTTATCGTGGCAGGTTTGACCACGCCACGGTCGGTAGCGTGATAGCACAGTTTGATCACGTCAAGGGTCATGATGTGACCAAATGGAGTCAGAAGTTTAAAATATTTTCAAAAAATGAATAAAAAAAGCTCTATAGGAGCAGATTTCAGCTGGCATGATAAGAATGACTCCTGTGTTGGTATTCTTCAGTGCACGAGGCAAGTAACTCTGCGAGGAGATCACAAACAAATGAACCTAATAGTGCAACCGGACACGCTAAGTTGCTAACTCGGGCCAGGGTTTCAAATTCCGGTGGTAGGCCAGCGTCAGTAACCGGGTCTTCCCTATTTGTACCAGAACAGTAGTTCCTGGTGGGAACATGTCAAATCTAAAGTTTGCATTTAAATTCGAAAAATCAAAGCCCCCCAGGGGGGGGGAATACTAGTTACTGGCGGTAAACAGATGGGACTTTTCGCAAAACAAGAATTAAAACCCTGCCTCGGGCAACACAAAGTAACATAACGGGAAAGAACACAACATTGAAGAATAATACATGCAAAATTACACGATGGGATCTGGATCATCTGCTGCAATGCGGAGGTTCGCACATATTTTCTGCGGACGTGTCAATAGTACCCGTCAATGGCACCACAACATCCAAATATATATACTGTAGCAAAAACATTGTAACTATTGATCTAGGCCTTCGCTTTTGATCAAACGATTGAGATCGCTTTCTAATGTCATGCACTGTAGATCCTTTGCATTGAAACCTTCAATGCAAAGGATCCATTTCCCAGTTACGATATATCACATAAAACTAGGGGTGCCAATCAAATAAAAATTATTTGTTTTATTCGACTACCGTATTCGATAGGATACGAATATGGTTTAGATTTTTCCATCCATTTAACAATTTCTTCCATGTTCGTATTCGCACAAAAAAATATGGATATGAATATGATATGGACTTTTGTCATCTGAAATGCTATTTTATCCACACTATTCGTACTCGTATTCAAATTCAGTAAAACAATATACATATTTTATTACAGTATGAGTAATTAGTTGGATGAATATTTTTAGTTTAATATGAATGCATGTTTTTAGATGAAATAGATAACGTAGAATGATTAAGTGTGTTGTGTACAAGGATAAAGTATCATAAATATCTTGCCTTTACCTAAGTTACAAGGATATCCGAATCCAACCAAATTGAGTAGGTATTATATTCATATTTGTATTCGTATTCGTTACAACATTTAATTTGTATTCGTATTCGACCATATTTGAATTTGTATTCGTTTACAAAATACAAATACAAATACGAATACGAATACGAGAAGACCACTGTTCGATTCGTATTCAATCCGTTGATACCACTACATAAAACCACAAAGGTCATAAGTCACCGTGTTCACTGTTTACACCATTTACTGTATTAAATAAAACCACCATGTTCAAACATCTCGAATCAACAGTCTGCAATGAGAGCAGAGTTAGGATATGAAGGATAAAATCCATATTTGCAACATAAAATAATGAATCGAGTGGATTAGATATGCATGAAGTCTATGAAAAGATAGCGAAAAAGAAGGGCAAAGACTTATTGTTTAGCAAATCTAATAGCAATCTACGTTAAGTGTTCATCTTTCATCCTTCTAAAAAATGTTTGTCGAAATGCGAGAAAGCGCTAATAATGTGCGATTAGCTTCGCTACTACATAGAAGCATTACATATTGTTTAAAGAAAAATGAAGATGAAGAACATGTTACCTTCCGGTGATCATTGTATACATGTTAAGAATGTACATCACAGTTGTCTCAAAATGCGTGGTAGCATCATAGCTCTGCGATGAGAAAAATACCATTAACATCTAAGAGTCAAACAATGAAAAAGCTGAATGTTCATTTTGTTACTTATCTTGCAGACTTACCATTGAGACAAAGCAATTATCAAGAGATGGCTTATTCAACGGTTCATATCATCATACATATCAAAAAATAGCTCATCTCTTGAACCAAGTAGATCAATTCGAGCTTTAGCTCGAGACGGTGGATTATCGGTCTCGTCCTGCGGAACACAAAAGCAATGAACTTCCCTTTTGGTGCGACATTGTGTGTGTATGAGCAACGAAGACATACCTAACAAGAGTAGCAATAGAAATGTCATAAATCAAGCTAGCATGATCCATTAAATAATGCAATTAGCAAGTAAATCTAGTCATTCATCGAATGAAAATTATTTGAGCTGAGAAAATCCTCACATGTCCGATTTGCGTCCAAGTTGTTTACGTGGCAAAATAATCGGGTGAGTGTGATTCATTTGTATTTGGGATAGGGTGGCCCATAATAGCAATTGCGTGTGCAACTTTGCCTATCTTCCTAACCCGTTGACAAACATATATATGAAAAAATTGGGAAGCATCATATAGCAAAAGCAACATATGAGGTCGTGGGCAATAAGTCCTCAAGAAGGGAAGATAAGGGGGGAAAAGGTCCAAATATACAGTAAATTGCTTGCAATGTATTAAGATATAAGTATAACATCGAAATGGATCTAAATTGAATACAGGGAGGTATATTCACCTTGTTGGGTAAGTACAAGGGATCCCAGACAACTTTACTGCATTTTGCAGTTTCACCTTCTGACACCACCTGCAGGGGGCCGAATCGACTGGCGATCACGGAGAGCGTAGCGAGGAGAAGATGACCCATCAGGGGAAGATGGAGCATCAGGAGAAGATGGAACATCAGGAGAAGATGGCTCATCTGGAAGATCCTCAATACGAGGTCGACGAGTGTAGAAGAGAGGGGAAAAAGGTACTATAGTGGAAGGAGCCTGAGGAGCCGTAGGAGACGAAGCAGGTGGCGACAATGGCGGAGAGGCCACAGGAGGAATATGTGGAGAGTCAGTGGGACGGGTGGACGAGGGCAAGACAGATATAGGTGTATCTGGAAAGGTCAAAAAAGACAGAGACTCCACAGAGGAAGTCGAAGGAGAGACAAGACGTGGGTAGAAGGGACGAGACTCGTCGAAAGTCACATCCCGAGAAATCCGCACCCGTCGACCAACAGGATCCCAGCACCGATAGCCCTTGTGCTCGACTGTATCCTAGAAAAACACACTCAACAGTGAGCGATCGGTTTAGTGCGTTCTCGGCGAGAGAACATAGCAAACGCAGACAAATGCAGACGAAGGGCGAGTAGTCGGAAGAAGACCACAGAGGCGCTCAACGAGGATCGCACCTCAAGAAGCGTAGTGGGCCGGATGTTGACGAAATAGGTGGCGATGGAAACGACCTCGGCCCAAAAGTGAGGTGGAGTAGAGGCGGCAATCATCAGTGCACGAGCCGTCTCAAGGAGGTGACGATGCTTGCGCTCAGCGACACCATTCTGAGCATGAGTACTAGGACAAGAGAGGAAGCGAGAGTGCCTGCTTTCGGCAAGGAAGGCTGTCGGCAGTAGCGAGAGAGGTACTCACCAGCAGAATCAGCACGAAAGACACGAATAGGAGTGGAGAACTGTGTGCGAACCATAGTGTCAAATTGTTTATAGATAGATAAGGCCTCACTACGAGAAGACATGAAATATATCCAAGTGTGGCGAGAGAAATCATCTATAAATATGATATAATATCGATGACCCCCTTTCGAAACGAAGGGAGTCGGACCCCAAACATCTGAACGAACAAGATCAAAAGGACGTTGAGACACTGACTCACTATGAGGATAAGGAAGCTGAATCTGTTTACCTAGCTTACAGCCCTGACAATCTAAAGACACGTCTCCTAAGACAGACCCCAAAAGGCCACAATGAACTAAAGATGACAGACAAGATCCACACAGATGACCAAGACGGTGATGCCACTGCTGGAAAGAGCCAGTAGACGGAGTGGCAGAAGCGAAGAGACTGGCGGCGACGGTGGCAGCAGAAGGAAGGTGAAGCCAGTCAAGCTCCCAGAGACGCTGTGAGTCATGGCGCCGAGGACCAGAACCAACCAGAGCTCCCGTGTGGCGGTTCTGAACACAATAAGAGTCAGAGTTGAGAATGACCCGACAACCAAGGTCGATGTCTGCCAGAGAAAAGAAGCCGCATGGTAAGGCGAGGAACATGAGCAATGAAGGAATATGAAAAGATGAGTTGCTAAGAGGTCCTCGACTGAGATAGAAAGAGAGGTACCATCGGCGGAAGAACACCGACGGAGAATCAAGAGGTGTAATGAAAGACAGAGTGGAAGAATCAGAAGTCATGTGAAAAGATGCTCCGGAATCAAGAATCCACGGGGAGGTGCCTGACTGTGGAGAAGGTGGTTTCGTAGTTGTAACACCCTGATTTTCAGAGCATTTTTGAAAATATTCAAAAATAAAAAGAACCATTTGGTTTTGATGATAATTCAAGCTTAACTTGAGAATTTCAGAATTTGAAGAATTTAAAATGACTTAACTAAACTTCAACTAATCCAAAACTTAGTTCTTTTGGTGTTGCTCTAGCTCCTGGAGCTCTCTCCTTCTCTTGATAAAGATTCCTTTCCTCTATCCTACATCTGGACATTCTTATCTGTCCAGATCGTCCCTCTTGTTTGACTTCTGTTGTGGGCATCTCCTCCATGTCTTTTCGGGTCTTTCCTCTCTTTTGGAAATCTCTCTCTGTTGAGACCTTTGTTAAGTTTACCCTCCTGGTCCAGCCCATCCTTTGGGTCAGGACCTCCCTTAATCTCAATTACAGTTCAAACCTCCTCTCAGGTTTAGGTTCTTCCTTGTATCTAGACCTCCTTTGAAGACTGGACAATCCTTGCGGTTTTGATATTTTTCCCTTTTGCTTGGGCACCCCCTAGGTCTAGACTTTCCTTGGGTTTAGACCCTTTTGTATGCCCAAACTTCCTTACCACTTGGACCCCTCCTGTGGTTCGGACCTCTTCTTTGTCTTGACCTCTTTGATGTCTCAGATCTCTTTTGATCACAGACCTCATTCCTTGTTTGGGTATACTCTTATGCTAGGCCTTCCTCAAGTCTTTTGCTTGAGTTTCCCTCTTAACTCCTTTGGAATGCCCAATAATTCACTTGGACCCACTCGTGTTCAATTAGACCTTCCTTGCATTTGATCGAACCATCCTTGTGCTCAAATTGGACCTCCTCTGTCCGGATTTCCTTCTCGGCTTAGACCTCCTCGGGGTCTAGGTCTTCTCTCATACCACTTGAGTTCCTTCTATGCTCTTGTGAACCCCTCGGTGATCACTTGGACTCCTTTTCACCTTGACCTTAGTAAACCTTCTCTTTGGAAAAGTCCTCCTAGTGCAATCTGGTATTACCGCCCCAACTCGCGGTATTACCGTTTTCTAGGACCTCCTCCCTTTGCCGATCGTGACCATTAGGATCTCCCTTGTGAGGTCCTAGCCATCAGATCTCCACCTTTCGATTTGAGCTTGACCTTCGGACCTCCCGTGAGTAGGTCGTTGGACTTCCTGTCCAAAGGACCTCCTCCCGGTTGTGTCTGTTGGACCTCCCTGTCGTTTGACCACATCCTAACCACCCAGACCTCCTCTGAGTAGGTCTAGACCGTTAAGATGTTCCTTGATCATCTCTGAGCCGCTCAGATCTCCTTTGCTTATTTTCTTGATCGTCAGGACCTCTCCTGACTTTTGATCTTGACCGTCAGACCTCCCCCTTGTGAGATCTAACCGTCAGGACTAGCCTTTTGTGGGTCCTGTCCTCAGGACCATCTTGTGGGTGTGTCTTTCGGACCTCCTGTCCATGAGACCTCCCCCTTGTGTGTCCTTTGGACCTCCCTTTGCCTTGATCTTAATTGTTAAAGCTCTCTTGATTTCATCCCAGCCGTTGAGACCTTCCCTGAGTTGATCTCACTCGCTAAGGGCCTCCTAGACCAAATCTTGACCGCAATTTCATTTCAATCCTTTTGAACCTCTTTTGTCCTTCTGACCTCCTTCTTGTTTAGTTGGATCTTTCCATGTCCTTGGGACCTCTTCATGTTCTCTAGGACCTCCCTTTATGCGGACCCCAACCGTCAGCACCTCCCTGAAGACATCCTAGCCGTCGGGACCTCCTCTTGTTGTTCTGATCGTCGGGACCTCCCATGTCCGCACCTCCTCTGTATGTCTGGACCTCCTCAACCTTTAGACCTCCTTGTCCTTTGGGCCTAGGACCTCCTAAGCCTCTCGGACCTCCTCAAAGACCTCCTCTGCGGGGCAAGACCTCCCTCTTGACCCGATTGCTTTCTAAGTTGATGGCCCCACTCGCCGGACTTAGTCATTCTCATTTCCTCCACCACGAAAATATCTTGGGCATTTAATGTATGTCTTGTCACATTAAATGCATCCATATCGTGGTGTTTACTTTGAATTTGGTCACTTAGCCGTACTCGACATCGTTCTTTGTTCCTTCCCATAGCAACATCGTTGTCCTTCCTCGTACCTTTTACCTGTGGTGGTGGTGACACTTGTCACGCCACTCACCTACCTTTGACCCATTTCTATACTTATCCTTGATACGTATGCTTCTAGTTTTCTTCACCCACTTTGACTATAATCAGCCCAGGGAACTTTGCCGTATTACCTTCTTCACATTCACTAGCTTGACTCTTGTGCAGTGGCCTTCCAGGGAAGACCTTGCTACTCACGACCTCCCCTCCATCCATTGTTCCTTCTTGTCCTTGGTAAGTCCCTTGGTGACTGCTCTACTCTTATTTTGCCCTTTGCATTGAAATGGTCGTGTCTTTCACAAGACCTCCCTTGTGGGCTCCTTTAGGATGTCTATGGCATTTATTTGAGGAGCTCCTTCTGGTCTCTGTGCAAGAACCATCTCTCGGGACCTCTGATTACATTCTTTGAAAACACTCTCTTGGGGTCTTTTGCTAAAGACCACCTCCTCTGATAGCTTAGACCTCCTCCAAAGAACCTATTCCAAGTCTGAGACTCTCTTGTCGGTTGAGTTTTAAGGATTCCTCTGGAGTTATTTTGATTACGTATTTGGAGCTCTGTTGGTTCTTTATTTGATCGTTGTTTGAATCTGTTCTCTTGCCGTGTAGATCTTGACGTTTCCTGAGAGCAGAGCTGTGAGAGGGAGTAGATTCTTAAGCTATCAAGCAAGAGGCAAGTTACACTCTTGATCATATTACACCCAATAATTCAACTTAATTATGTTCAGTTTCAAAGTGTAATGCATGCTTATGTTTACCAAGTACTTCAATACCTGGTTTAAATTCATAGATATACCTACTTCCTTTGTATGGCCCTTTGTTGACTTTGGACTAAACTCATTGTCACCTTTAGATCAAACTTGGGTCATGCAATAGTGTGACCAAGACCATTTGAAAACATATGCTATTGCTTAGACCAAAAATATTGATTTGGGAAAATCTTTACCAACATGACCAAATATTGCTTAAAATGTTTTGACCATGACATTGGGGTGTCATGGAAATGTGAAAGTGTTGCTTTGGAAGCAAAGAAAATGAAATTGGAATTAGACTGGGGCGAAATGGTTTGCTTGGCTGGTGCAATGTTTGTGCACGGACTCTATCACAGCAAGGTGGAGGTCGGGGTTTGTGGAAGTCGCCCTAGTCATTTGAGGACCGGTCTTTGGCGACCAATGCCAAGCCTATAATGGGCTATGCCACAATCGTGCAACCACATGTCCCCGAGAATGGGGCGTGGGACTGGTGAGTAATTTGCAAAGTTCTACCATAAGTTGCTCCATTGGAAGTGTGGGAGGTCTTATATGGCCAATGGTCTTTTATAACCCATCTGCTCCCCCTTTGGTGCAAGAGGGGCTTCCCCGGATTCTTTGTCCATAGGGGGTGAAACCTTAGCAAAGAAAGGTCATGGTGGAGCAATGCATTGTAAAGGCCTTATCATGAGCTCTAGACCTCTTACCTTTGGTAGTGAGAGGTGGCATTGACGGATCTTGGGATAAACTAGAGAAATCATGTCATGTGGGTAAAGTGTACAACCTCTGCGAGTTAAATCTATTCGAATAGCCGTGTCCACGGTCATGGACGTGCTGGCAAAGGCCACTCGGAGTTAGATGTTGGTTTTGGGTTTTCCAGAAAGGTTTATCAAATCTGTTTTTGGGATTTTATCCCATGGGTTTGGGCAGGGAGCCTAATGTCAGGAGGGTATCCTTCACCAATTTGTTGATGAATGCTATCCAACTGAAAAATTGCTTTGCTAAATGAATTTTAGCTATTAAAGACCTGCTTTGGAACTTAGTAATGGTATTTGAAAGAAAATTGGCTTTGTGCAAAATAACCATATTATGCCATCCTTTGATTATCCATATATGCATGTCATGTTGCTAACCCACGGTGTAACTTGCGAAATGCTGCTTGTTGTGCTCACTCTTGCTTGATCTTTGTCTTTAGCGAGTTATGGAAGCTTTGGGTGACCATTTTGTGGACCAAGTGGTCTGATCGACTAGGATTAAGCCCTCTCGTAGGTTACTGTGGTGTATCGGGTGGCCCCGTGTTTATTTTATTATGCTTTGCTGTGGCTTGTATGATCCCTTGTAAACAACTCATTTGGTTATTAATAAAGCTTGTGTTGTTGCTATTTTACCATTATTGTTCTTTGTGAAGAGCTAGCCATGATCCTTGGGACTAGCTCGGGTTTCCTGAGAAACCTTGAGCAAGCCAGACCTCCATGTCCACTTGAGGAATGAGCGCGTGAGGCTCGGGCGGTCTCGAACCTCCACGACCTCCTCCGGAGGTCGCGGGTGGTCCTAGGGTGCCCTCAGACCTCCTCGTTTTTCCTTGACTGGCCGTGGTAGATCTTGGTTGCTCCTGGCTCCACGACCTCCTCGGGTGCATCCCTCCCGGACTTCAGTGGTTCTGTTGGACCTCTGGGAGGTCTTAGTGGGCTGTCCGAGAGTTCTTTGGACCTCTGGGAGGTCTGATGGACTTTCGAGAGATCTTGGAGGACCTCTCGGGTGCCCTAGAGTTGGAGTCGCCACAGTAGTGCAGAAGAGTCAAGAGCAAAACCAATGAACTCATCGAGGAGAACACAGAAGCGGCAAGCAGCGTCAAGTCGGCTATCTCCTACTCAGTGAGAGAAACTGCTGAAGGAGTTGATGCAGACGTCGATGTAGAATCATCGGTGCCAGTGCTAGTAGAATAATGGCGTGAAAGATGCCGTTGCTTCTTATAGCACTGGAACTCTATGTGGCCAACCTTGTCGCTGTAGGAGCAGTGAAGACGGTCACCGCCAGATGATGGGCGGCCACCACCACTGTGGCGGCCCACGGAGGAGGCAATGTCTTTGGCGTGGAAGCGATCGGTGTAGTAGGTGGACAAGCGGCGAAACACGGAGGGGAGTGAAGCGATCCGGCACCACTCAAGTTAAAGGAACCATCGGTGGCGGTATTTGACGGCGCGGCGACCAAAACGCGAAGTCTAACGAAGGCGCTAGACGGCACGGTGGTTAGATCGACGTTTTTTTCTCTTTTTTTTCTCTCGTTTTTTTCTTTTACCGAATCAGCTCAAAAAGAGCCGAGGCCCACTCGACCCGGCCTGCCTGCTAGAGACGCACGCACGAGGGAACTAGGGTTCCCCGGCGGCAACGATGGCGGCGAGCGGCGTGCGAAGTGAGCAATGGCGGCGGCGGCGGCGGCGGTGAAGCAAAACAATGGCGGGCGGGTGGCGGTCGGCTCCCGGCGATGGCGGCGTCAGGTGGAAGCAACCCGAGCAACGACGGCGGCGGCGGAGACCCCGGAGACCACGGTGGGTTAGAGAGCAGCGGTGGGCGACTCAAGCCGAGGCGGAGGTGGCGTGGAAGCCGCGGACCCCGAGCGCCGGCGGTGGATCTGGAGACGAGCGGCGGCGGCCGACTCAAGCAGGGCGGCGTGGAAGCCGCGGATCCGACGGGAGGAGGAAGCCGAAGAGGCGAAACAACAGCATGCCACTTGTGAGAAGAGAAGATCTTGCGGTGGGCGGGCAGCGGTGAGGCTAGGTCGCCGGACGGAGCTAACGGCGTGGTCGTCGGGAGCGGCGATGGTGCGGGTCGCCCGGCGTCGGCGGAGGCGCGATCGTGATGGATCGAGCAACAGCGCGAGTCTGGGCGTGGCGAAGCGGCGGCCGAATCTGTGGAAGAGCGATCGGCGATGGGGAGGTGAAGCCGGTGGTAGCGGCTAGGGAGGTGAAGCCATGGCGGCTAGAGTGAGGACGAGTTCTTGGCGTCCAAGTGAGAAAACCTAATTAGCTCTGATACCATGTTAAGAATAGCAACTTGTATTCATCATGAGGCCAATAGGCCAATATATATACACAAAGTATAGGAGGTGAATATGCAAATAACCCATCATAATAATGGGGAATAACACACTATACATATATCTCTAACAAGTACCACCATACACAGCACTTAGACGTGCAAAACCCTGTAGCATAAGAAAGCATTGTAACATACAAGCATATTCAAACAACAGCAATGACACGACTAAAAGGAACAACAATGACAGGGAATTGGGGATTATGACAAATTGACAGCCATAGTTATAATAACAAACTAGGAACCATCAACCAAAGCTTTTGGTCAAGACTTACTTTCATCCTTTTTACAGTATCAAGTGCCGGTGATGGATACTCTCCTATGAAATATGGTGATGGATACCCTTCTATCACATGGCTAACCGCCCAATTTTCCAATTGGATAAACTATCCAAAATCATTTGTCAAAATATTTTAAAATCAAAACCAAAGTCTAACTTCGAGTGGCTTTGCTAGCATGTCCATGATCGTAGACATGGCTATTCGAATAGTTTTACACTCTGCAGAGGTTGTACAACTTTACCTATAAGAGATAATCCACTTGTACTGTCCGCTCACACACTTCCGTAGATGTGCGATTAAGTGGTTATCACAAGGCCTTTACAATACGTTATTCCAACGTAGTTATGCCTCGCTAAGGTTTCACTTTCTTTGGACTAACCATCTGCCAGAAGCCCCCTCTTGCGCCGCTAAGGTTTCACTTCCATTGGGCTAACCACCCGTCGGAAGCCCCCTCTTGCGCTAAGTGGGAATACTGTCTAACCAACACCCGCACATCAACATGGCACAACCATGGTAAAATGCTGCAAATTATTTAGCCTAGTCCTCCCTACTTTGGACTTGTGGTAATACGATGGGGCTCAGCAAAATACGGCTCGAAGACCGGTCCTTAACTCACTTGGATGACTTCCAAAATAACCCCTAGGCCTCAACCAATCCCGAATTGAGCCCGTGCATAAACCTGCACCCACCAACTATCCATTTCGCCCAAGTCCAAACAAATTTTTATTTTTGCTTTTCAAACCATTTGTAAATATCTATGGCACGCCAATGCCATAAACACATTTTTAAATCATATTTGATTTTTAGCTGAAAACTCCTCAAATCAAATACATTTGGGTCTAAGCATGACTAAGCATAATTTTTCCAAATGATCCTAGTTCATACCATAGTATCAACTAGGTTTTATCTAGGATGACAATATGTTTGGTTCAATATCAACATTGGCCTTACAAAGGATTTAGGCATAACTATAAATTTAAAATAGGAATTTAAATAACTGGATATAAATAAGCATGCAGTAATAATTTAAACATAATTTAAATAATTTGAAATACTAGGATTCAAATATGATCAAAGATTTAACTTGCCTTGCTCAATTAGTTGTTCTGAAACAACGTCGAAATCTGACTCTCCGAAGTCGTCGAAATCTATACGCGAAAATAAGCCAAATTCAAATAAAATCCAAATAAATTTCAAATAAACTCTAAATTAAATAATTTAGGTTTATATAGCTATATATTTATTTTAGATGAATTTAGGAACAAGAATCGATGGAATCGGAGTTCGTATAAAGGAGAACGAACATCCGGAAGGTTGATTATCAATGAAATGATGAAATTCCGAATATTAGAATTTGTGGAATTGTTTTTCTAAAGAGAAGGAGGAAATATCCACGTGGCATGATGTGGCTGCTGACTTGGAGAGAGAAGGTGAGGTGGCGCTTGTAACACCCTGATTTTCAGAGCCTTTTTGAAAATTTTCAAAATAAAAAGAACCATTTGGTTTTGATGAGAATTCAAAGCTTAACCTGAGAATTTCAGAATTTGAAGTGTTTAAAATGACTAAACTAAACTTCAACTAATCCAAAGCTTGGTTCTTTTGGTGTTGCTCTAGCTCTCTGGAGCTGTCTTTCCTTTTCATGGTAGGATTTCCTTTTCTCCATCCTATTTGGACATTCTCTTATGTCCAAACCTTTCCTCTTGTTTGACCTCGGATGTTGCTTCCTCTTCCTTGTTTAATCGGGTCTTCCCTTTTTCTTTGGAGATCCCTCTCTATTGGGACCTTCCTTTTGTTAAGATCACCTTCCTGGTCCAGCCCATTCTTTGGGTCAGGACCTTCCTTAATCTTCTTCGTAGTTAAACCTCCCCCTGAGGTTTAGACTTTTCTTGTAGCCAGACCTCCCCTGAGGTCTAGATTGTCCTTGCCACTAGACCTCTTTTGAGGGCTAGACCATCTTTGTGGTTTTGACCTTTATCTTTATTTGGACACCCCCTAGGGCTAGACTTCCCTTGTGTTTAGACCCTCTGTGTGTCCAGACCTTCCCTTTGGTTTGGGTCTCTTTGGACCCCTTTGTTGGCTTGAATCTCTCTTGGGATTTAAACCTCCTCTGGGTCCCAGCCTTCCTCTCTGTTTAAACCTCTTTGTGGTTCGGACCTCCTTAGGTCTAGACCCCCCCCTCTGGTCCCTCCTTGGTTTAGACCTCCTTAGGTCTGGACCTCCTAAGTGCTTGGACCTCCCTAGGTCCAAACCTCCCTTTTTGGGTCTTCTCTGGCTTAAAACCTTCACAGGCCTACACCTTCCTCATGTTCATTTGAGTTCCTTCGATACCCTCTTGAAACTTTTTGTGTTCACTCAGACTTCCTCTTTGCTTTGGTCCATGTAACCCTCTCGGGAAGTTCCTTTCTTTGCCAACCCGGTGTTACCGCTCCCAACTCACGGTAATACCGTTTCTCGGGACCTCTCTGTGGACCTCCTCGTGTCCTTTGAACCTCCTTGAACTCATTTGGACCTCCCTTGATCAAATCTGACCGCTAAAGACCTCCCTTTTGATATCTTCCGTTGGATTTCCTTCGGACTTGGACCTCCTATGCCTTTTGCGCGGTCCAACCCAGCGCCTTATGTCCTCTAGGACCTCCTCCTCGTGCATTGGGACTTTCCCGCGTCCTTCAGGACCTCTCTATGTCCTCTAGGACCTCCTTCTCGCTTACTGGACCTCCTCGTGTCCTTCGGACCTCCGTGTGTCCTTTAGGATCTCCCCACGTTCATTCGGATCTCCCTCGCGTCCGTTCAAGCCTCCCGCTTGGTCCAGACCTCTCCTTTGTTAGATCTAAGGGTCCAGACCTTATCCTTGTTAGATCTAACGATTCGGACCTTATCCTTTGGTGGATCTAAGGGTCCAGATCTCCCTAACCATTGGACCTACCGCTTGCCTTTGTGGCTGTACCGCCCGGGTTTAACCTTCCTAGCTTGAGGACCCTTCGATTTGTGCCGGACGGCCCGATCTTGAGGGCACGTTCGGATGGTCCGAACATCCCACTCCTTCAGGGCCATTCGATCCACGTCGAACGGCCCCAATTCGTTGGTACGCTTCGCTAGTCCGAACGTCCCAGTCGCCTCGCTCCGTTCGATCAAGATTTGATGGCTTTAATTCTTCCTGCGTATCCTTGCTACCGCGAGCCTTCGCTGGCGTTTAACCTTGACCGATAGGACCTCCCTTGGGAGATCCTAGCCATCAGACCTCCCCTTACTATTGATCTTGACTGTTGGACCTCCCTTCTGGAGATCTTAGCCGTCAGGACCTCCCTTGTTTAGATCTTGACCGTTAAGACCTCCCCTCTGGAGATCTTAGCCATCAAGACCTCCCTTGTTTAGATCTTGACCGTTAAGACCTCTCCTCTAGAGATCTTAGCCGTTAGGACCTCCCCCTTATTTAGATCTGGCCGTTAAGACCTCCCCTTCGGAGATCTTAACCGTCCAGACCTCCCCCTTTGTTGGATCTGGTCGTTAAGACCTCCCCTTTGGAGATCTTAACCGTCCAGACCCCCCCCCTTGTTAGATCTGGCCGTTAAGACCTCCCTTTTGGAGATCTTAACCGTCCAGACCTCCTATTGTGAGATCTGGCCGTTAAGACCTCCCCTTTGGAGATCTTAACCGTCTGCACCTCCCCGTGCTGATCTTGACCTTGGACCTCCAGTGGCGGGTCCTTTGGACCTCCTGTCCGTAGGACCTCCTCATTATTGTATCTTTTGGACCTCCGGTCCTGTGCTTAGACCTCCCCCGTGGGTGAGGGCCTCCTTGACCTCTGCGGGACCTCCTCTAGGTCTCCGCAGGACCTCCCCATAAGGGTTTTGACTGGCCCCATTTAGCAGTCACACTCATTTTTCTTTATCCTTTGACCATGTCCTTTACTCATGGGAGTCTCCCCGCATTTAATACTTGTTGTGTCGCATTAAATGCTACCATCCTTTTTGCAGCACCCGTGCTATCTTTGTGTCACTTCTTGTACTAGCTCCCATCTTTTCCTCACCTACTCTTGACCCCTTGTGCCTTGGACCTCCCAACAACTCTAGCTTTATAAGCTTGGGCAATCTCTCTTCCTTTGCCTTTTCCTCATTTTAGCTCTCTGGCTCCCATAGCTTGTTCTCTAGACCTCCCTCAAATCTCCAGACCTCCCTCAACCACCTCTCTGGACCTTCTCCAAGTAGTTGGACCTCTTTCAAATTGCCAAGCTCTTCTGTAGTTTTTGTTTGATGTCTATTTTGAGTTCATTTGAATCCCTTTTTGGTCCTTATTTGATCTTGAGCTGTTTTAAATGTGTAGACCTCAACGTCTCTAGTGAGCCCAAGCTCTGTGAGGAAGTGAACCCGTGAAGCCTTTCAAGCAAGAGGCAAGTTACACTCTTGATCATGTTGCACCCATTATTTCAAACTACTATGTTCTGTCTTAAAGGTTTATGCATGCTTACTTTACTAAGTTATTTCAATACCTGTCTTTAAATCCATAGCTATACCTAAATCCTTTGTATGGCTACTGTTGACCTTGAACCGAACATCTTGTTACCATAGGAAAAACTGGTTGGTACATTAGTATGAACCAGGATCATTTGAAACACGTATGCTTAGTCTTGCTTAGACCAAAAGTATTTAATTTGGGGAATTTTACCAACATGACCAACTGTTGTTTAAAGGTTTTGAGCCATGGCATTGGGTTGTCATGGAAGCTTTTAAATGTTTTTGAAAAGCAAATGAAAGGAAAATGGATTTGGATTTGGGCGAAGTGGTTTGCTTGGCTGGTGCAATGTTTATGTACGGACTCAATCTGGGTAAGATTGAGGTCCAGGGGTTTGTGGTGGTCGCCCAAGTTAGTTGAGAACCGGTCTTTGAGCCGCAACTTGCTATGCCTATAATGGGTTTTGCCTCACCATACAACCACATGTTTCCAGAATGTGGCGTAGGACTTGGCCAATTAATTTGCAAAGTTCCATCGCGGTTGTTCCACTTTGATGTGTGAGAGGTCTTTCATGGCCTATGGTCTTTTATAACCTATGTTTTTCCACTGGTGCGAGAGGGGGCTTTTCCGGCGGGTTTCCATCCAAAGGAAGCGAATCCTTTAGCGAGGAGGGGCTACAGTGGAATGATGCATTGTAAAGGCCTTGTCATGAACTCTAGACCTCTTACCTTTGGCAGTGAGAGGTGGCATTGACGAATGCCAAACAAACTAGAGGAATCATGTCATGTGGGTAAAGTGTACAACCTCTGCAGAGTGAAAACTATTCGAATAGCCGTGTCCACGGTCATAGACATGCTAGCAAAAGCCACTCAAAGTTAGATATTGGTTTTGTTTGCAAAAAGTTTTGTATAAACTGATTTTGGGATGTCTATCCCATAGTTGGGCGGGGAGCCTTGTAACAGGAGGGTATCCTTTACCATTTGATGATGAATGTTATCCAACTAAAAAATAGAATTTGGTAAATGAATTTTAGTTATTGTATAACTGCCTTGGAACTTAGTATATGTATTTAAAATAAACTTGGCTTTATGCAAACCAACCATATTATGCCTTCCTTGAGATATCCATTATGCATATCATTCTGTTAATTGACGGGTGTAACTTGTGAGCACGGTTGTTGTGCTCACTCTTGCTTGAAATAATCTTTTGAGCAGGAAGGAAGCCTTATGATGAGTTGTGCAGTGGACCAAGTGGTCCTGGACGACTAGGATGCGCCCTCCAGTCGATTGCTTGTGGTGTATCGGATGGCCTTTAAGTTTATCTTCCACTATGTTCTGGTTTGTTGGCTTGTATGCCTCCCCTGTGTAAACAACTTTGTTGATATTAATAAAGCTCTCGTTGAAGTGTATGTTACCACTGTTGTATGTTGTAAAGAGCTAGCTGTTGATCCTTGGGACTAGCTCGGTTCACTCGGGGAAGTATGGGGTGATCCCTAACCACCACGACCACCCTCGGACCTGGTCGTGGGAGGTCTTTGGGGTGATCCCAGCCCTCCACGACCTCCCTCGGGACTGGTCGTGGGAGGACTTGGGTCACCCCAGGTCTCAAGACTTCCTCAGGATTGGTCCTTCGACCTCTCCTGAGTTGGCTCGTGGCTGTGGGGATCTTTCTGTGCCTCTCACTCCCTCTCGGTCGGGTCTCCAGACCTCTAGGAGATCCTGCTGGACCTCCTGGGCGATCGTGGAGATGCTCCTGGGTGGTCCTACCGGATCTCCTAGGAGGTCCTGATGGACTTTCGAGGAGATCCTGGAGGACCTCTTGGGTGGCCTCTAGCCAGGGTGTTACAGCGCTCGGGTGGCAGCCATGTCGATGATATGGTGACGTGGCTATGATTTGGCGCCACATGGCACGACATGGCGGTGGTGAATTATTGCGAAATTCAAATTTTCGTTTGAATAGAAAGGTAGATAATATTGAAAGAAACTTGTAGGTAAAAGAGCTCGTGCAAATACCCAACGGATGAAGAGATCGGGCTCGACGAAGTTCTCGCTGGACTTAGGGAAGAAGATGTGGCCGGTGGTGAAAAAGTTAGTAAATCAAAATTCCACTTAAATATAAATATGGAGAATCTCAAGAGAAACTCATTGATACAATTTGGGGCACAATGGAGCAACATATAAGGAGATCATGCTCGTTGGAGTTCTAGCCGGAGTTGGAGAAAAAGACCGTCGGTGCTTTTGTGGCCGTGGTAAATCAATAGGGAAATCAAAATTCCACTTGAATAGAAATGTACAGAATATCATGAGGAACAAGCTGGTAAATGTTGGTACACAATGGAGCTACGGATGGGGAGATCGGGCTCGGCGGAGTTCTGGCCGAAGTTGGAGAAGAAGGGTGAGCAGAGGGAGCACCGAGAGGCTTTGCGCAAATCTCAGCAAGAGGGATGTGGGGAATGGGGTGAAGAGGTTGCGGTTCAATTTATGGAAGCAAAGGAGTAACGGATAGACGGGAATTGCTCACCAAAGTTATGATCGGAAATTAAGCCCGCAGTACTGTAGCTGCTAGAATATTCTGAGGAATATTTCTTTTGAAAATTCGGAAAGACACTAATTAATTCTGTAATAATAGCAAATAAATTTTGAAAAATCCAAAAAAATCTCAGATACTAAACACAACATTCTAAGCTCAAATAAAATAATAGTAGTAAAAATGATAATTTTATTCTTACACAGTAATTATTTTTATATCGCAAAAATTATTTTTAAACTTTGAAAATAGTAATATAGCTCTAAAAATTCTTTAAATTTTTAGAGTAGTTAAATAGGTATTTTTATCTTAAATAAAATATTTTCAACACAAATTTAGTTTTTATTTGCGAACAGAAATTTATTTTTAATTGCTAGAAATTACAATAAATTAAAAGGGACTTTTAGAAAATAGCAAATGGAGTTCAAAAATTCTAGAAAAATTCATAGAAATTCCTGAAATTATTTTAAACTTAATAAAATTATTTCCAACATAAATTAGGCTTTTAATTTTGCATGTAATTTGTTTTTAATTTATGGAAAAAGGAAAAAATTATTTAGAAAATTAAATAAATTTTCTTTTTCACTTTTTTATTTAGAAAATTAATATTTGATTTTATTTGATTTATTTTTTTTAATTTTAACCAAGAAAACTCTTTTAAATTATAGAAAATCAAGAAAACTCTTTTACAATTCAAAAATCCAATAAGATAATAACTTTATAAATTTTATTCTTTGTAATAGAACTTTGGGATGTTCTGAGGGGGCTCGAGGCGCAGGTTTGACGTGGCTCGTTCATGCGCACACGTGCATGTCTGGCAAGCAGCGAGTCGAGTGAGAGAGGAGAGTCGGCATGAGGTGCAAAGCACAATGTTTCTCCCTCCGATTAAACCTGACAGTGGGGCAGTCTGATTACCAACGCAAATGAGAGAGAGAGAGAGAGAGAGAGGAATGGGAACTAGGCTGGTGGACGTGGAGAAGGAAAGGGCTAGGTTGACGGTGGGGTTTTGGCCCAAGGTGGAAGAAGGAAAAGAAAAAGGGTTTAATTTTTAGTTTGCAGTTCAAATTGATTTGAATTTGAATTCAGGTTTGGAAATGGTTTTGCACCCCATTAAACTTTTAGATTTTTGCAAATTCTGAATTCTTGACACAAGGAAATTTGTTTTAAAATTTTAAATTGCAAGGCAATGTTTTTGGAATTTTGAAATGCAAAGAAAGTTTTTGAAATTCATGAAAATAATTTAATGCATGTTTTGGAGTCAAGCCCATCAGTTGTGTGGGCATAGACCACAAGGTGAAACAAGCCAAGGTTGGAACCAAACACACATCAAGCTTATCCAAACACATCGCTTCGATTCTGTAAAGCAAGTGCTAGGGCGTGGACCAAACAGTCCGTAGTCCTATTGCCGCTCGAGGCATTGTGCAACAATCTCAAGAGCCGTCGTGTGTTTTTGCCAAGAAAGGGTATATATGCAGTTGGCGGGAGGTGAAGAGTGATAAGTTTTAGGATTTTTTTAGAACCTTTTATTTTGGTGTATACCGATTTTCTCTTGTTTTGTGGGATACAAATTAGAATGAATGAACAAATTTTCTTGTTTTTTTGTGCTTGTTCTCTACAATTTGTCGGTTAAAAATGGCATATTGCACGAGTATTTTTTTATTGAAGAACTATAAATCCGCGACCGGTCTGCACTCTCCTCTGGTGATAGTTTCAGCGTTCATTAGATCCCTAACCATAGAATTTTGGGTGTGTTGGAAGGAGTACCGTGGGCGGCATATCGGTGGCGAGGTTAGCGGGTGGGGTGGGGTGGGGTGGGGTGGGGAGATGCAGTGAAGAGGCAAAGGTGCCGCCAGCCATGAGCAACGACGGTAGGTGGCGAACGTACCGAGGGAGGCAGGCCGCGACCCACAGGGCGAGGGTGGTTGCAAAATCTGACAGCCAGACGGAGGTGGAGAAGATGCAACAGAGGTCGCGCTATCTAGCTAGCATAACACGCTACCGTGTTTATTTACAGGATTTACTGTTGAAGTTTTGATTTTAGCAATCTAGACATACTTTCTAAATCGATACAATTTTTCACTGAATATTGCCCTTTCTAATAGTCTGAAGATGCATGGATGTTTCCAAATTTTGAAATACTGATCTGCAATCCTCCCAAAAAAAAAACAAGGAAAGGGAAACTGCCGTCCATGCCGTTCGTCCATTTCACATTCTTGTGCCCCACATTGACATGGCCAGGCTGTCCCCACAAGCAGGTGAGGCCTTGACAGTAGAGCGTTTACAATTACCATCCTACCGACCAAGAAGTGCGCACAGCTTACGCGGCGACGGAAAATTGAAATCCCAGTCACACTGGCAGCCTGTCCCCACATCGTCAGGTGGACTCCGGTGGGACCAGCGTCAGCCTCACGCCCGCCGACCGCATCCGCATGGCACAGGCACAGCCACAACCCACAGCGACAGCCGTCTCTGTCTCACGCGGAGCGCCCAGCCCCAAAGGCGAAGCCACGTTAAAGCTACGAGCTTCCTGAAGCCACCGTCTCGTTAATACGACATCACGTAGTTATCTTCTGATCGTCAATCGCGTAAGTCTGTCTCTATAACCCAAGAAAGAAACAGCAAACCTACCTCAGCCTCTGCCATATGGAGATGTCATTAGGTCCAGGCATATGAATATCATGAAACTCGAGGAGCTTTTTGGCAAGATGGCTCCTGGGGGCAGCAATTCTCTCACTTTCACCCGTCCGAGCTAAACCATGTGACGGTGATCCAATAGTTGAGCGGCAAAATAGGAGCTACACACAATTTCAAAAACCATGAGGTGCTTTTCGCAAGCAAAACAACATGGATAGCTCCTGAGGGTAGCAATCCTCTCGCACATAGATCTAAGAGAGATGGGTCAATTGACCCTACAGTTTTTATGTAAAACCATGGGATATAAGTGAAAATTCATGTAAAATTTTAATAAACAATGAAAATTTTATAAGAATTGACTCCACGAGGTTGCAATCCTAGCTCCACCACTGTCTAAGGCATGTATAATAGTATATCAACCGTTGTTTATAATACCTCTTTATGTCATTTATAGAGAACACTAAAAACAGCTCCTACAATAAGTTATCATTCTACGTATCTCTATAAACAGTTCTTCCATGCACGTATACGATTTACCGTATTACGATCATTCTTATATGAGTAGGCGGTCTAATTCTCTACACTCTTCTTCTCTCATATGCATCCTCTTATGTCCTATATCGCAAGACTTATAAACAGGGGGTGTCACAATGGTATATGCCCTCACGCTGTTAAATCAAATCAGACCAGACTAAACCGCAAAATGCGAGGCGGGTTAGTACTTACTTAGCAGCGGTAAGATTCCAAAAAGGAGTAAAGAGACGCGGCGCTTCCGCCTCCTTCAGAACGCAAAGCAAAACTAGCACAGCGTTGTAGGCGAAGCAACCGACGCAAAACACAGCGCGCGCGCGCGCCCCGCCAGTTTCTGGTGGTTTCCAGTAGTAGTGTCTGCCGCCGCGAGCCGCGCGCTAACGTCTTCGCTCGATTCTCGAGCGCGCTCTAGGAGCGGAGGAGGTTTGCGGGGAGGGAAGTGCAGAGTTTTTTTCGCCGCGGCGGCGGTGGGGGCGGGGATAGATGGCGGAGAAAAGCGGGGCGGCGGAGGCGGCGACGCTGGAGTTCACACCGACGTGGATCGTGGCGGCGGTCTGCTCGCTGATCGTGCTCATCTCGCTCGCCGCCGAGCGGTGCCTCCATTACCTCGGCAAGGTAAGCAGAAGGAAATATCCATGTTTCATTACTTTGAGCCGTTTCATGTGATCTGCTCCCCCCCCCCCTCCTGGGATCTGTGTTGATCGGCTGCTCGCGCTGTGGTGTTGTTCTTTGATTGCGAGGGCAGACGCTCAAGAAGAAGAATCAGAAGCCGCTCTACGAGGCGCTCCTCAAGGTCAAAGAAGGTACCAACTTTTCCATTCCCTCCCTCTCTCTGCGATTTTTCCGGGTTCAGAAATCAGTAGGGTGCAGAATAATGCTATCTCTGGTTCTGTCGCTGTCCCAGCTTTCCTTAAGCCGGGGTAATTGGGTGTGCGTGCGAAATGTGTCGGTGAAACGACTCTAGTGTAAACAGCAGCTTCTTCAATTCTCTTGATTGATTGACTGCCAAAAGGAAGGAAGAACGGGTCTGCAATTCCGTAATGACTCGGTGGGCTTAACGGTTGCGCCAAAAATGCACCGTCTTCTTCCTCGCATTTTCTGGTGAAAATAAAAATGTTTTGTGCAAAAGTTAAAAGTATGCCTCTTTGTCTTCTCTTTTTGTCCTTGTATAGCTCGGTCTGCGAAATATGCATTTCGGTAGTAGCGAAGCTAGAAAATTTATGGTGGGTGTATCATTGATACTTAAAGACGAGGTAAAAGGACGGTTGTTAAGTCATTATCAGCTGATCAAAAGTTAGCACCAAGCAAACTATGTATTATTAGTCTTAATGTTTCTATATAACTATCGGAATTTCCAACGCAATTGCATGGCTAGACATTACAACATATTGTATTTGTTATATAACTCTATTGTCTTTCAAAAATATAGTCGTATTTGTTATATAATTGTAATAGTTATAATATCTATACATGATTAATTTGCACCGTTATAATCCGGTCCCACCAAAATAAGCCGTGTAGATATTCTTTTTCTCTCGATTAATGAGAGAATTTTTAGGAATTTTACTTTTTCTGATTTTCTAGACTTCCAAAGCAAAGGAGATACTTGGAATATCACCGGTTGTTTGTAGATATATAGATTAGTTGGGTTTTCTTTCCAATGAATTGGATACTTTACACAATTAGTTGAGAAAAAAACTTATTTTATGGAGTGATAACGATAACAAATACTAATATTGATAAACAAATTTTAATTATTAAAAATATATAGCCATTCTATAAATTTTTATTAATATGTCACATGGCTCACATGATAGTTCGCGTAACCTACACCTCGACAAACATTTATGTTTTTTAGTACATATATACTTATTAGGCTAGTATTGATATAGTCTATTTACGTCACATATGGCATTAAAAATTGTAAGTAAAATGTCTCATATAAGATACCCAACATTAGTTTGAATCATTGTACTCATCGTAGTGGTTGCAACGGAGCAAACAGACAGAGAATCAAACATTTGATTTTTGAGTTAGAAACTAAAGAAGTTCCTATGAGCTAAATAAAATAAAGTACTTTCGTACCCCTTTACAGTGCCACCACCGTCACATAGGTAGAGAAAAAAAATGTTATACTGTCTACAAAATCTGAACGGAAGACATGGAATACAATTCACAACTAACTTATTGAAGTAACATCAAATTGCAACGAAGTCCAAATTCAATAGAACCTTTAGCTAACAAGGGTATAAACATAATTTTTGAAATACTTAAGGGTGCCTGTGCATACGGGCACCCTAGCCGTCTTTGCCCCCGATCTTCTGGGTGACAAGACAAGGGTATATTGGCAACTTTACGAAAACCTACTGTTTATCATGCAAAAGAAATTCCTTGTTCCTCTTTGATCATACTGTCCTTCTAAGTTTGGGATATACTATGGTACAATCCCTAATAAATAGTAAGGGAAAGTACATCTGAACTGTTCCTTGGTGTGTGTAATGCAGAGTTGATGCTTCTGGGGTTTATCTCCCTGCTGCTGACGGTGTTCCAGGGGATGATTCAGAGGACCTGCATTCCTCCCGGCTGGACAGACCACATGCTGCCATGCCTGAGTGGGGAGGATCGGGCTGGCGAGGTGGGGTCCACAAAGGAGCATTTTGTTGCCGCCCAGATCATTGGCCGAATCGGGAGGCGGCTGCTCAGTGAGGGCGCGGCGGGGGCCGAGAACTGCCAGAAGAAGGTGATTGGACCATGCAATTCGAATATTGCTCATTGTTCATATTAACTTCTTTTCATTTTGTGCATGCTGTGGTGTTTTGTGCTTTGATGAAAGTTTGTTAGGTACCATTGTGATTTGTGAACATGCAGACACTTAATACTTGGTAGGACTTCCATAGCTAGCGTATCACAAGTTGGACGGTTAGTTAGACCACGCCCTTTCTTTAATTCTTCAGATGTTTTTTTCAATCTTAGGATGCGATGAAGCCATGTTCTTCTGTCTTTCTTGTACACTTGGGCTGACTGCAAAATGGGAATATTAGAAATGTTGGAGTCTACCATGTGGAAAGAGTGAGCATAGTACATGTTAGAATTTGGGAGAGAAGAGAGGAATAGGGGTTGAATTGTTGGTTCTATTGCAAGAGTCCAAGGGGCAATATATAGTGTATAAGAGAAAACTCTAGACTAGACTACAATTGCATAACTACCCCTAATGCTTACATAACTATTACACTACTACCTTTAACACCCTCACTCAAACTCAATGCGTATACAATAGCATTGAGTTTGAGGAGAACAACAATAAAGTAAAAGATAAATCCGAAGTTCGGGCTTGAAGATGTCGTGGAAGTATACAATTTTTGAACAAAAATCATCCTTCAGCTCTTCACACATGCATGTCTTGCTTTGGAGATGTTGAAACCGACAGGAATAGAGAGATATGTTAAATCAAGCCGATAAAGAGAGAGATAGAGACGAAGATGCGAACCAGATTTGCCCACCCAAAAAGTGAGGTGACGGTGTCGAATCTAGCACCCGACAAAGGCAAAGACGACGGACCAGATCCACCTACCCAAGATGTGAGGTGACGGTGTCGAATCTGACGTCTGGAGAAAACAAAGACGAAGAGACAGTTGACGACGACGACAAACAAAAAACCATTGGTCAAGAGTCGCAATTGTGCGAAAATGTGTAGCAAGATAGCTACAAGAGAGGACCAAGAGGGTAAATTCGCATCAATAACGATAATAGAGGTGATCGCACTCGATCCAATGGACGGACTGTAGTAACCCAAAAAGGAAGAAAGCAATTGGCTGATCGACAAAGGATATGATGAACTGGCACAACTTCGACGAACTCAAAGAGAGATGCGGCAGACTTGGATAAACTTGATAGAAATCAAAGAAAAATAGACTTAGGATACTAACACCAGCAAACGATCACACCTCTCCTCCAAAACCAAAAGCAGCAACTTGCAGCAACTCAACACCACAGACCAAAGAACCAGCACCACACTCCACCAAAATGAAGCAGCCCATAGCTCAGTCCAGATTGCAGCAGCCAACAGCCAAAATCACAGTGCAGCAGCAAACCAGATCTGCAGGAAGAAGATGGTTTCCATAGCGAGCTTCAAGCAGAGCGAGCTGGAGGTGGTGCCATCGAAGCAAAAGATGTCGGGCCCAACCGCATCATAGATGCAGATGCGCTGCCGCGACAGCATCAAGAGGAGGCCGACGGTGGAGATAGAGACGAGCCGGAGAAGACGAGCAGCACCGAATCCAGTGGTGATGAAGCCCGACAACGATGATGACTGGTGACGCTGGGACCACACGGCGCCCTGATCTGCGGACGAAGATGACTGGCATCGCTGGTGATAGGAAGACTAGACTCCACCGGATCCGAGTTGGAGGACGAGGTGGTTGTCGACGATGATGGCCGTAGTAGCCAAGAGGCAGCGACTAACGATGAAGATGAAGTCCGACGACGATCAGAGAGCTCGAGGAAGGTGACGACGACCAAGCCGGCGAGATGACCAACCCCACCCGGAGCTAGTGAAGACGATGAAGCCGTCGGTGAAGATGAAGGGCTCGAAGCAGAGACCAGTTGACAGTCGAAGAAGCAGAGCTCCTCACAGAGACGAGCTCCTCGGCTCGGTTGGCCTGAAGCAGAGCAGGGGTCGGTGCTGCGTCGGCTGGCTCCCACCCTTCGTGGGGTGTTCTGCGAAGACTCCCTCGCTGGGAGCAGAGGGACCCCGAGGCGACGAAGCAGAGCACCTCTGCTCGACAGCCGAGAGGCGGCGGCGAGGTGGGCTCCGCCGGCTTGGATCCAAGAGCGGCATCACCGGATCCGATGGTGATGAGGCTCGGTGACGATGAAGCCGATCCAGCCGGAGTCCGGCCGGGCGACACGATGGCGACGTCGGGAGACACGGGATCCAGGCGCAGGCGGGGATTGACTCGTGGCTCCAGGCGTTTGCGACGTCGACGCCAAAAGTAGAGGAGCCGAGGCGAGGAGGTGGCGCTGGATCCAGGTGGAGGCAAGGAGGGAGTCGCAGCTCCAAGCGGAGGCGACGCCAGATCCAGGCAGGAAGCAGATGCCAAGGCGTCGACGGCGACGCCATGTCCGGGCACAGGCTGAGGCGGGCGATGGTGAAGGAAGTGAGCCACAGGCAGGAGCTGAGGATTGGAGCGAGGGATTTGGGAAGTGTTGCTGCTGTGCTGCCGAGACTAATCATACAAGATGAAGACTACTTGCTGCTGGTACTACTTGACATTAAGAAACTACATATGCTAAAGATAAAAACGAGATTATGTTCTGCCCCTGGGAGTGGAGATTGATCCTTCCGGGGCGGTAGCGGTGGAAGAAGATCGAGGCTAGAGTATGGATCTAGGCTTTGATACCATGTTAGAATTTGAGAGAGAAGAGAGGAATAGAGGGTGAATTGTTGGTTCTATTGTAAGAGCTCAAAGGGCAATATATAGTGTACAAGAGAACCCTAGACTAGACTACAATTACATAACTACCTCTAACACTTACATGACTATTACACTACTACCCTTAACAGTACATTTGACAATTAGGTAGTACGATTGACAAACAAGGATAGTTAGTTTAATGTCTTTCTTTAAGATAAGGTCGGTTAACCCTATTAGATGGGAAATATTTCGACTTAAGTCAAATTGTTGAGTAAATATTGAATATTGTTCTTAAGAAGACTAGATGGGTATATGATTAAACTGATAAAAATATTCAAGTGGCTTAGCTTTGAGTGTCGCTATAACCTGTTGCTCCTTTTTACATTGGAAAAAAGTTCTATAGCTGAGTTGTCCCTATGTGATATCCCCTGCCCCTTCAAAGATTCAACAATTGTCAGGGTTTAATGCTATACATGAATTCTACTGTTTGTTTTAACAGGGAAAAGTTCCATTGCTGTCCCTTGAAGCTATACATCAGTTGCATATTTTCATATTTGTTCTCGCTATCACGCATGTTATTTTCAGTGTTACAACTATGCTTCTAGGAGGTGCAAAGGTAAGCCACTCATGAGTTATGATACGCCTTGCAGTTAAGCCACAGAATTCCTTTTGTATTGTCAGCTGATTTTTACTGTATTCTCGTACTCAGATACACCAATGGAAACAGTGGGAGGATGAGATTCAGAAAAATGCTACAGGAAATGGAATTAGAACCTTGCTTTCTGTTCATATTTGAGTGCAATGATACACTTGCGGGTTTACAGCAGTTTTTCTTCTGTGAAATTGATAAATATGTGTGAAAAAATAAGCTGCTTTGTTGAGGACCTGTTTATTTGCGATAGGATGATAAAATCGTCTGAAATTGCAGGGCCTAAGAAGGTGACCCGTGTGCACCAATCTGAATTTATCAAGGAACATTTCAAGGGCATGGGCAAAGATTCTATTATGTTGAGTTGGCTGGTAAGCAATGCATGTGATGTGCTCTTCTATCAGATATATTGTTGTATGCTGCGAAATTTCATGTATAGTCTAGTTGGTATACAACAAACTAATTAGCCTTTTTTTTTCTTTCAGCATTCTTTTGTTAAGCAGTTTTATTGTTCAGTAGCTGAATTTGACTACACCACAATGCGTCTTGGTTTTATCATGGTAAGCATTAGCTCGTACTAAGCTAATCGTATGTCCTTTCCTTTTCTGTAAACATGAGGTCCTTTTGGATTGCAGACTCACTGCCGTGGAAACCTAAAATTTGATTTCCATAAATACATGATGAGGGTTTTAGAGGCTGATTTTAAGAAAGTGGTTGGTATAAGGTAATACAAAGAGTTGTACAGTCGTTTATATATTCCTTTTAAACTCCAAGATTATTTGCTATGCAAAACTTAACCGTGCTGTATAAATTTCCTTTTAGCTGGTACTTGTGGATCTTCGTGGTTATCTTCCTGTCGCTGAATGTTAATGGTAAAGCTTAGTTCATCCTTTCTGAAAAGCACTTCTGTCGTTTCTATTTTCCCATAGAATCTTCTTGCCAAAGCAGTTTTGTACCTTTCCACATGGCAGCTAGGCACTGTAGTAATATTTCAGGATTTAAGCTTCTTAAAGCTGTCTTACGCCTCATTTTGTT
Source organism: Phyllostachys edulis (assembly GCA_036346405.1). NCBI lineage: Eukaryota > Viridiplantae > Streptophyta > Magnoliopsida > Poales > Poaceae > Phyllostachys > Phyllostachys edulis. The sequence goes on along the minus strand of JAYEVD010000870.1, from coordinate 62,634 downwards.
TACCTGCAGGCTGGCACACATACTTTTGGATTGCATTCCTTCCCCTTATTGTAAGTGCATATGTAATAATGTTTTGTTCTAAAGTGCCAATCCAGTTTTCTCTAAATTTTGAAGATCACTTAGGTCTTAGAGGAACCAATAAATATTTTCACCGAAGATGTTACTAATCACATCATGACATGCTTGTGAGCCCTTTGAGCTTTGATTTTACAATTGGAACTATGGAAACATTTCTAATACTAATGTTCTCCAAGTCACTATGTAGCAACCTGTAGAAATATAAACTACACCTTGCACATAATCTGAAGGCAAACAATTGTCCCGCAAATAAATTTTGAACTGTGTGCAAGGATCAAGGACTATGGTCTTACTGGGCGCTTCCCTATTCTGATACTCCTTGCAGCTTCTATTAGCCGTTGGCACTAAGCTGGAGCACGTCATAGCTCAGTTAGCCCATGAGGTAGCTGAGCACTCGGCGACTGAGGGCGATTTGGTTGTAAAACCATCAGATGACCACTTCTGGTTAGGACGGCCAAGGATTGTCCTGTACATAATCCACTTCATTCTCTTTCAGAATGCGTTTGAGATTGCATTCTTCTTCTGGATACTGGTAAGCATTGTGGCGCGTCATTTGTGAATTGAGCTCAATTAAATGAAATGAATGATCACGGCATTGCTTACCCTATTTCCTTTTGTAGACCACTTATGGATTCAACTCCTGCATCATGGGGAAAGTTGGTTTCATCGTTCCAAGGCTTGTTATTGGGTACTTTACACATGCCTCCAGTTTCTTATCCCATAGGAAAAATGCAAACATGAATTTGTTCTTTAACTCTTGCATCCATCCTTCTATTGCAGGGTCATTGTTCAACTTCTCTGCAGTTACAGCACCCTGCCTCTGTATGCAATTGTAACGCAGGTGAGCCAATATTCCGCTATCATACGATGTTTCTAATCGCAACACAGATTAATGGATGTTTTCCTGTCTTGTGCGCAAAGATGGGGAGCTTCTACAAGAAGGAAATCTTCAACGAGCATGTGCAGCAGGGTGTCCTGGGTTGGGCAGAGAAGGTTAAGAGGAGAAAAGGATTGAAGGAGGGCAACGGCAAGGCCGAATCGACTAACCCTGTCGATTCGGCAGGGCCTTCTGTTAAGATCGAAATGATGAAACAGGCAGCACGGGAAGGCAATGATGCCGGTGGTAGCATAGACATAGAGTGATAAAGCATCAGTAATGAGCAGTGTGTTCTAAAGCAATGGCTTGTATGATGTGTGTTTTTTCCCCACCGGCCTGGACCGGTGGAGGGTTAGTCGATTCGGCAGGGCCTTCTGTTAAGATCGAAATGATGAAACAGGCAGCACGGGAAGGCATTGATGCCTGTGGTAGCATAGAGTGATAAAGCATCAGTAATGAGCAGTGCGTTCTAAAGCAATGGCTTGTATGATATGTGTGTGTGTTTTCCCACCGGCCTGGGCCGGTGGAAAAAAATACTAGTCCGAAATTTTTTAGATTTTAATCTTTGGATTTGAATTTAAAATCCTAGGCAAATGATTATTACTATTTGCTTGTGCCAAGCTAATGAAAGTATTAGTGTTAAGATAATGAAGATAAATCATGTTGAGGGAGGTAATAAGATGATGGCTTTCTTATCATGTTGAGGGAGGTAATAAGATGATGGCTTTCTTATCAATCCATTGCTCTGTTTCTGTATTGAATATTTTTGTATTTGAATGGAATAAACTTGTTGTCTTGTTCAGGCCAGTTACCGGTTACACATTCAAAATTCTGAATGGGTAACCGGTACAGCCAAGGTCTGGTATCTCTCCCGTATAATGAGATCATGTCATCGTTAGCGTATGCACAAGTGACATCTAAACTGCAGTTGTGCCTTCGAAACCCTGAGCTTGTGAACCATCACGTCCCGACCAAACCAACCAACCAAATGCGAACTGCAGGGTCCGTTTGGAACACAGAAATTCCCGAATTTTTTATTTCTCCGTTCCAAACAAACCATATGGGGCCGAACTTTTTATTATTATTTAATCTATTTTTAAAAAATATTCTAAAGATAATCTTTTTAACTTTATTTTCAATTCTGACTCCTTTGACCACGCCACAACACGTGGCGTGGCAAAAGCACGTTGTCACGCCACGGGTCTCGGCGTGGCAAACGAGTGCTGTCACGCCCACGCCACTCCTCTTGGCGTGACAGGAGTTAGCTCAAAAACGACGCGTGTTGACTTGAAGAGTTATCGTGGCAGGCTTGATCACGCCACGGTCGGTAGCGTGACAGCATAGTTTGGTCACGTCACGAGTCATGGCGTGACCAAATAGGGTCAAAACTTTAAAATATTTTTTAAAAATGAATTTAAAAAAAATAAAAAAAAAAGCTCTATAGGAGCATATTTCAACTAGCATGATAAGAATGGCTCCTGTGTTCGTATTCTTCGGTGCACGAGGCAAGTAACTCTGCGAGGAGATCACAAACAAATAAACCCAATAATGCAACCGGACACGCTAAGTTGCTAACTCGGGCCAGGGTTTCAAATTCCGGTGGTAGGCCAGCGTCAGTAACCGGGTCTTCCCTATTTGTACCAGAACAGTAGTTCCTAGTGGGAACATGTCAAATTTAAAGTTTGCATTTAAATTCGAAAAATCAAAACCCCCTGAGGAAAATACTAGTTACTGGCGGTAAACAACTGGGATTTTTGGCAAAAACAAGAATTAAAACCCTGCCTCGGGCAACACAAAGTAACATAACGAGAAAGAACACAACATTGAAGAATAATACATGCAAAATTACTAAATAGTTACGATGGGACCCGGATCCTCTGCAACAATGCAGAGGTTAACTGTGTGAACAATATTTTATGCGGACGTGTCAACAGTATCCGTGAATGGCACAACAACATCCAAATATATTACTGTAGCAAAACATTGTAACTATTGATCTGGACCTTCGCTTTAGATCAAACGATTGAGATCACTTTCTAATATCATGCACTGTAGATCCTCTTCATTGAAACCTTCAATGCAAAGGATCCATTTCCCAGTTATGATATATCACATAAAACTAGGGGTGCCAATCAAATACGAATTATTTGTTTTATTCAACTACCGTATTCGATAAGATACGAATATGATTTAAATTTTTCCATCTGATTAACAATTTCTTCCATAATCGTATGCACATAAAAAAATATGGATGCAAATATCATATGAACTTTTGCCATCTAATATGTTATTTTATCCGCACTTCGCATCAGATTCAATTTAGTAAAACAATATACATATTTTATTATGGTATGACTAATTAGTTGGATGAATATTTTTAGATTAATGTGTATGCATGTTTTTAGATGAAATAGATAACGTAGAATGATTAAGTGTGTTGTGTATCACAAATATCTTGTCTTTACCTAAGTTACGAGGATATTTGAATCCAACCAAATTGAGTAGGTATTATATTCATATTTGTATTCGTATTCGTTACAACATTCAATTTGTATTTGTATTCGACCATATTTGAATTTTTATTCGTTTACAAAATACAAATACAAATACAAATACGAATACGAACACGGAAGACCACTGTTCGATTCGTATTCAATCCATTGATACCACTACATAAAACCACAAAGGTCATAAGTCAATGTGTTCACTGTTTACACCATTTACTGTGTTAAATAAAACCACCATGTTCAAACATCTCGAATCAACATTTTTGCATATTGCTGCTAGCAACAAACATGTAGTAGACATTTGGCCAGAACACCCAATATAATCTGGAGCTGAAGTAACTAGAACTAGTCATCCATTATGGTTTGTCATGTGGTGTCCCCTCAAGGAAGGGTATATCTCGACGAACAATGGGATTTTTATTATGAAATTTAATATTCTTCAAAGACTAGCAAGACTTAAATCCACACTAAGATCAACAGTCTGCAATGAGAGCAGAGTTAGGATATGAAGGATAAAATCCACATTTGGAACATAAAATACAGAATCGAGTGCATTAGATATGCACGAAGTCTATGAAAAGATAGCGAAAAGGAAGGGCAAAGACTGATTGTTTACCAAATCTAACAACAATCTACGTTAAGTGTTCATCTTTCATCCTTCTAAAAAAATGTTTGTCAGAATGCAGGAAACGCTAATAATGTGCAGTTAGCTTCCGCTACTACATAGAAGCATTACATATTGTTTAAAGAAAAATGAAGATGAAGAACATGTTTTTGCTCAAAAAAGATGAAGAACATGTTACCTTTCTAGTGATCATTGTATACATGTTAAGAACGTCTGTCATAGTTGTCTCAAAATGCGTGGTAGCATCTAGCTCTACAGTGAGAAAAACACCATTAACATCTAAGAGTCAAACAATGAAAAACTGAATGTTCATTTTGTTACTCATACTGCGAAACTTACCATTGAGACAAAGCAACTATCAAGAGATGGCTCATTCAACTGGTTCATATCATCATACATATCAAAAAATAGCTCATCTCTTGGACCAAGTAGATCAATTCTAGGCTTTAGCTCGACTGGATTATCGGTCTCGCTTCTCTGAGACACAAAAGCAATGAACTTCCCTTTCGATGCGACATTGTGTGTGTATGAGCAACGAAGACATACCTAACAAGAGAATACCAATAGAAATGTCATAAATCAAGCTAGCATAATCCATTAAATAAGGCAATTAGCAAGTAAATCTAGTCATCCATCGAATGAAAATTATTTTAGCATGAGAAAATCCTCACGTCCGATTTGCGTCCAAGTTGTTTCTGTGGCAAAATAATCTGGGTGAGTGTGACTCATTTGTATTTGGGATAGGGTGGCTCATAATAGCAATTATGCGTGCAACTTTGCCTATCTTCCTAACTTTGCACACACACACACACACACACACACACACACACACACACACACACACACACACACACACACACACATATATATATATATATATATATATATATATATATATATATATATATATATATATATAATTGGGAAGCATGATATAGCAAAAGCAACATATGAGGTCGTAGGCAATAAGTTCTCAAGAAGGGAAGATAAGAGGGGGAAAAAGGTCCAAATATACAGTAAATTGCTCGCAATGTATTAAGATATAAGTATAACATCAAAATGGATCTAAATTGAATACAGGGAGGAATATTCACCTTGTTGGGTAAGTACGAGGGATCACAAACAACTTTATTGCATTTTGCGGTTTCACCTTCTGATGTAACACCACACACTTTCCCTTCCATATCGAATTCAACCTATATGAGTTAGGTGGCACAAGTGAAAAGGAGTGTGATTTGTTTGTTACCTAGACTGTGTGTCATGACAAGTGGTAAAGCATACCTTGCACTCTAGCTTATTTAACATGTAAATACCACCATACACAACACTTAGACGTGCAAAACCTTGTAGCATAAGAAAGGAATTTTTTTAAAAGATAATTACAAAAACAAATAGTCGCCTCAAAAAATTATAAAAATGTGTTCTTCAACTGGCGACAGGGACCTATCGCCAGTTAAACTGGCTATAGGGACCCTCTTCCCCCCTATCACCAGTCCAACCACCCCGTCGCCAGTTCAACTGGCGATAGATTCCTCAAACCCTAATCTAGTTTCAATGCTTGTGATTTTCATAAATTTTGAACAGTACGAAATCTATTAGTCGCGCAATAGCATTTTTTGATCATTGTATATTGTTCTAGTGCGGTGAATTTCTTTAAAGTTTTGCGAGGGCGATTGAGGTATCAATAATTCGTAAGTATGAAGGTAAGTGATATTACGATGCTGAGAATAACAAGGAAGAATCGAATGCGAAAAGACGAGGAGATTTGATGTTACGAATTAAAATAGACTTTATAATAAAGCTGGTAATAACACGGCGCATATGGTTTGGTTACATGAATAAGACACAACATCATACACGATGGAACAAACCGAAGTACTCCTACGATACAATACGCCTTTTTGGAATGGAAATAGATTCGAGCTTCGACGGGGACTAGTACAGAATGGTCCGACCTACTGCATGGACCGGGGTCATATTCCCTTCCTTGCTAGCTCGGTTCAACTAGCGATATGTTCCTGTCCCTAGTTCAACTGGCGACAGGAACCTATCACCAGTTGAACTGGTGATAGGAACATATTTTTGTAATTTTTTGAGGCGACTACTTATTTTTGTAATTATCTTTTTTAAAAAATATTATTTTTAAAAAATCCATAAGAAAGCATTGTAACATACAAGCATCCTAAAAACACTAAGTATTGGATTAAAAGATTAATAATTGACTAACCTGTGGCAGCTCACCCAGCCCATATAGTGGATAAATATATGGTGAGCCTCCTTGAAAGTGTGCGAGAGACTCTGAATATAGCTAAAAGCAGAAAACTGGTAAAATGTAATTGAACTCCATGAAGCAAGCATATTCAAACAACGGCAATGACATGACTAAAAGGAACAACAATGATAGGGAATTGGGGATTATGACAAATTGACAGCCATAGTTATAATAACAAACTAGGAACCATCAACCAAAGCTTTTGGTCAAGACTTACTTTCATCCTTTTTACAGTATCAAGTGCCGGTGATGGATACTCTCCTATGAAATATGGTGATGGATACCCTTCTATCACATGGCTAACCGCCTAATTTTCCAATTGGATAAACTATCCAAAATCATTTGTCAAAATATTTTAAAATCAAAACCAAAGTCTAACCCGAGTGGCTTTGCTAGCATGTCCATGATCGTGAACACGGCTATTCAATAGTTTTACACTCGCAGAGGTTGTACAACTTTACCTATAAGAGATAATCCACTTGTACTGTCCGCTCACACACTTCCGTAGGTGTGCGATTAAGTGGTTATCACAAGGCCTTTACAATACGTTATTCCAACGTAGTTATGTCTCGCTAAGGTTTCACTTCCTTTGGATGAACCATCCGCCAGAAGCCCCCTCTTGCACCGCTAAGGTTTCATTTCCATTGGGCTAACCACCCGTCGGAAGTCCCCTCTTGCGCTAAGTGGAAATAATGTCTAATCGACACCTGCACATCAACATGGCACAATAATAGTAAAATGTTGCAAATTATTTAGCCTAGTCCTCCCCACTCTGAACTTGTGATAGTATGATGGGGCTTAGCAAGATACGGCTCGAAGACCGGTCCTTAACTCACCTGGATGACTTTCAAAATAACCTCTAGGCCTCAACCATTCCCGAATTGAGCCTATACATAAACCTGCACCCACCAACTATCCATTTCGCCCAAGTCCATACAAATTTTCATTTTTTATTTTCAAACCATTTGTAAATATCTATGGCACACCAATGCCATAAAAAACATTTTTAAATCGTATTTGATTTTTGGCTAAAAACTCCTCAAATCAAATACTTTTGGGTCTAAGCATGACTAAGCATAATTTTTCCAAATGATCCTAGTTCATACTATCGTATCAACTAGGTTTTATCTAGGGTGACAATATGTTTGGTTCAATATCAACATTGGTCTTACAAATGATTTAGGCATAACTATAGATTTAAAACATGAATTTAAATAACTGGATATAAATAAGCATGCAGTAATAATTTAAACATAATTTAAATAATTTGAAATACTAGGATTCAAATATGATCAAAGATTTAACTTGCCTTGCTCAATTAGTTGTTTTGAAACAATGTCGAAATTCGACTCTCCGAAGTCATCGAAATCTATACGCGAAAATAAGCCAAATTCAAATAAAATCCAAATAAATTTCAAATAAACTCCAAATTAAATAATTTAGGTTTAGATAGCTATATTTTGATTTTAGATGAATTTAGGAACAAGAATCGATAGAATCGGAGTTCGTATAAAGGAGAACGAACATCTAGAAGGTTGATTATTAATGAGAATTTCATCATTTGTGGAATTGTTTTTCTAAAGAGAAAGAGGAAATATCCACGTGGCATGATGTGGCTGCTTACTTGGAGAGAGAAGGTGAGGTGGCGCTCGGTGGTAGCCATGTAGACGATATGGTGACGTGGCGATGATTTGACGCCACATGGCACGACATGGCGGTGGTGAATTATTGCGAAATTCAAAATTTTGTTTGAATAGAAAGGTAGATAATATTGAAAGGAACTTGTAGGTAAAAGAGCTCGCGCAAATACCCAACGAATGAAGAGATCGGGCTTGACGAAGTTCTCACCAGACTTAGGGAAGAAGATGTGGCCGGTGGTGAAAAGGTTAGTAAATCAAAATTCCACTTAAATATAAATATGGAGAATCTCAAGAGGAACTCACTGATAAAATTTAGGGCACAACGGAGCAACGGATGTGGAGATCGGGCTCGCCGGAGTTCTCGTCGGAGTTGGAGAAGAAGACCGTTGGTGCTTTTTGTGGCCATAGTGAATCAATAGGGAAATCAAAATTCCACTTGAATAGGAATGTACAAAATATCAAAAGGAAATCGCTGGTAAACTTTGGTACACAACAGAGCTACGGATGGGGGATTAGGCTTGGGGAGTTCTCGCTGAGTTGGAGAAGAAGGGAGAGCAGAGGGAGTTCCGAGAGGCTTTCCGCAAATCTTAGCGAGAGGGATGTGGGGAATGGGGTGAAGAGGTTGCGGTTGAATTTATAGAAGTAAAGGAGTAACGGGTTGACGGAAATTGCTCGCTGAAGTTATGGCCGGAAATTAAGCCCGCGGTTATTCGAAAATTCGGAAAGACACTAATTAATTCTACAAAAATAGCAAATAAATTCTAAAAAATCCGAAAAAAATCTTAGATACTAAACACAACATTCTGAGCTCAAATAAAATAATAATTTTATTCTTACACAATAATTATTTTTATATTGCTAAAATTTATTTTTAAACTTTGAAAATAGTAATATGGCTCTAACAATTTTTTAACTTTTTAGAGTAGTTAAATAGGGTATTTTTATCTTAAATAAAATATTTTCAACATAGATTTAGTTTTTATTGGCCAACAAAAATTCACTTTTAATTAATAGAAATTACAAGAAATTAAAAGGACTTTTAGAAAATAGCAAATAGAGTTCAACAATTCTAGAAAAATTCACGTAAATTCTTGGAATTATTTTAAACTTAATAAAATTATTTCCAACATAAATTTGGCTTTTAATTTTGCACGTAATTTGTTTTAATTTCGGTAAAGGAAAAACTTTTTATTTACAAAATTAAATAAATTTTATTTTTCACTTTAAAATTTAGGAAATTTTAATATTTGATTTATATTTTTCCTTTTAACCAAGAAAACTCTTTTTAAATTACAGAAAATCAAGAAAAGTCTTTTACAATTCAGAAAATCTAATAAGATAATAACTTTATAAATTTAATTTTTTGTAACAGAACTTTGGGATGTTATAGAGGGGCTCGAGGCGTAGGGTTTGACGTAGCTCTGGCTCGCGCGACACGTGCGTGTAAGGCGGCAACGATCGAGTGAGAGAGGGAGAGCTGGTGCGCATGAGGTGCAAGAAGCACAGTGCTTCTCCCTCCGTTCGACCTGGCGAGGTGGGGCTAGGGGCCCGATTGCCAACAAGAGCGAGAGAGAGAGAGATGAGTGGGAGCTAGGCTGGTGGACGTGGAGAAGGAAAGGGCTAGGTTGATGGTGGGGTGTCGGCCCAAGGGGGAAGAAGGAAAAGAAAAAGGTTTGAATTTTTAGTTTGCAGTTCAAATTGATTTGAATTTGAATTCAGGTTTGGAAATGGTTTTGCACCCGATTAAACTTTTAGATTTTTGCAAATTGAATTCTTGACACAAGGAAATTTGTTTTAAAATTTTAAATTGCAAGGCAATGTTTTTGGAATTTTGAAATGCAAAGAAAGTTTTTGAAATTCATGAAAATAATTTAATTTTTAAATTGGACCAAATTTTATGTTTGTTACACCTGCTGTTCGATCGGGAGGCAAGCAAAGAAGTCTCATGTGTGGGCACAGACCACAGAGTGAGCACGCCAAGGCTGGACGTGTGTTGCCACTGACAATGGGAACATGCATGTTTTGGAGTCAGGCCTGTCAGGTTGCCAACTAAGCACACATCCGGCTTATCCTGGCCGCTTCCTAGTTACGCCGGCGAGTGCTAGAATGTGGACCAAACAGGTCCGTAGTCTGGCGCTGCCGTCGGGGGCATTGTGCAACAATCTCAAGAGCCGTCGTGTGTTTTTGCCAAGAAAGGGTATATATGCAGTTGGCGGGAGATGAAGAGTGATAAGTTTTAGGATTTTTTTAGAACCTTTTATTTTGGTGTATACCGATTTTCTCTTGTTTTGTGGGATACAAATTGGAATGAATGAACAAATTTTCTTTTTTTTTTGTGCTTGTTCTCAACAATTTTTCGGTTAAAAATGGCATATTGCACCAGTATTTTTTTTATTGAAGAACTACAAAACCGCAACCGGTCTGCACTCTCCTTTGGTGATGGTTTCAGCGTTCATTAGATCCCCAACCATAGAATTTTGGGTGTGTTCGAAGGAGTACCGTGGGCGGCATGTTAGCGGCGAGGTTAGCAAGTGGGCTGGGAGAGATGCAGTGAAGAGGCAAAGGTGCCGCCAGCCATGGGCGACGATGGTGGGTGGCGAAGGCGCCGAGGGAGGCAGGCAGCGGCCCACGGGGTGAGGGTGGTTGCAAAATCTTTGACAACCAGACGGAGGTGGAGAAGATGCAGGAGAGGTCATGCTATCTAGCTAGCATAACACGCTACCGTGTTTATTTACAGGATTTACTGTTGAAGTTTTGATTTTAGCAATCTAGACATACTTTCTAAATCGATACAATTTTTCACTGAATATTGCCTTTTCTAATAGTCTGAAGATGCATGCATGTTTCCAAATTTTGAAATACAGATCTACAATCCTCCGGAAAAAAACAAGGAAAGGGAAACTGCCGTCCATGCCGTTCGTCCATTTCACATTCTTGGGCCCCACATTCTCATGGCCAGGCTGTCCCCACGAGCAGGTGAGGCCCTGACAATAGAGCGTTTACAATTATCATCATACCGACCATGACGTGCGCGCAGCTTACGCAGCGACGAAAAATTGAAATCCCAGTCACACTGGCAGCCTGTCCCCACATCGTCAGGTGGACTCCAGCGGGACCAGCGTCAGCCCCATGTCATGCCCCGCGCGTCCGGTTCGGGTCGGCCCGCACACGCGGTTACTTTCACGCACAGCCACAGCGACAGCCGTCTCAGTCTCGCGCGGAGCCACGTAAAAGCTGTGTCTCGCCACGTTAAAGCTATGGGTCAATTGATCCTACAGTTTTTATGTAAAAACATAAGTGAAAATTCATGTAAAATTTAAAAAAACAATAAAATTTTTATGAGAATTAACCCCACGTCTAAAGGTATGTATAATAGTATAGCAACCGCTGTTTACAATATTTTTTGTGTTATTTATAGAGAACGCTAAAGACAGTTCCTACAATAAATTGTCATTCTACGTATCTCTATAGACAGCTCTTTATATACAACATGTCTGGTTTATTGTATTACAGTCGACTACTGTATAAGACAGTCTAATTCTATATGCTCTCCTTCTTTCATCCACATCCTCTCGTATGGCAAAACTTATAAACAGATGGTATCACAATTGTATATGCCCTAATCACGCGGCTAAATCAAATCAGACCAGAATAAACCGCAAAATGCGAGGCGGGTTAGTACCTACTTAGCAGCGGTAAGATTCCAAAAAGGAGTAAAAAGACGCGGCGCTTCCGCGGACGCCTCCTTCAGAACGCGAAGCAAAACTAGCACAGCGTTGTAGGCGAAGCAACCGACGCAAAACACAGCACGCGCGCGCGCCCCGCCAGTTTCTGGTGGTTTCCAGTAGTAGTGTCTTCCGCCGCGAGCCGCGCGCTAACGTCTTCGCTCGATTCTCGACCGCGCTCTAGGAGCGGAGGAGGTTTGCGGGGAGGGAAGTGCAGAGTTTTTTTCGCCGCAGCGGCGGTGGGGGCGGGGATAGATGGCGGAGAAAAGCGGGGCGGCGGAGGCGGCGACGCTGGAGTTCGCACCGACGTGGATCGTGGCGGCGGTCTGCTCGCTGATCGTGCTCATCTCGCTCGCCGCCGAGCGGTGCCTCCATTACCTCGGCAAGGTAAGCAGAAGGAAATATCCATGTTTCATTACTTTGAGCCGTTTCATGTGATCTGCTCTTTTCCCCCCTCCTGGGATCTGTGTTGATCAGCTGCTCGCGCTGTGGTGTTGTTCTTTGATTGCGAGGGCAGACGCTCAAGAAGAAGAATCAGAAGCCGCTCTACGAGGCGCTCCTCAAGGTCAAAGAAGGTACCAACTTTTCCATTCCCCTCTCTCTCTCTCTCTCTCTCTCTCTCTCTCTCTCTAGTGTCTGAGTGCGTGCGAAATGTCTCGGTGAAGCGACTCTAGTGTAAACAGCAGCTTCTTTCAATTCTCTTGATTGATTGACTGCCAAAAGGAAGGAAGAACGGGTCTGCAATTCCGTAATGACTCGGTGGGCTTAACGGTTGCGCCAAAAATGCACCGTCTTCTTCCTCGCATTTTCTGGTGAAAATAAAAATGTTTTGTGCAAAAGTGAAAAGTGTGCATCTTTGTCTTCTCTTTTTGTCCTTGTATAGCTTGGTTTGCGAAATATGCATCTTCGGCAGTGACAGCTTTAGAAAATTTGTGTTGGGGGTGCATCATTGATACTTAAAGATGAGGTAAAATGACAGTTATTAAGTGATTATCAGTTGATTAAAAGTTAGCACCGAGCAAATCATGTATTATCAGTACTTAATTTTTCTATATAACTAGCGAAATTTCTTGCGCAATTGCACGGCTAGATATTGCAACATATTATATTTGTTATATAATGTAATAGTTATAATATCTATACATGATTAATTTGCACTATTATAATCCGGTCCCACCAAAATAAGTAGTGTAGATATTCTCTTTTCTCTCGATTAATGAGAGAATTTCTAGGAATTTTACTTTTTTTTCTGATTTAAGGATTATTGTGGGATTTTCTAGACTTCCAAAGCGAAGGAGATACTTGGAATATCACTGGTTGTTTGTAGAGATATATATTAGTTGAGATTTCTTTCCAATTAATTGGATACTTTACACAATTAGTTGAGAAAACAACTTAGTTTATGGAGTAACAACAATAACAAATACTAATATTGATAAAAAATTTAATTATTAAAAATATATAGCTATTCTATAAATTTTTATTAGTATGCCACATGGCTCACACGATAGTTCGCGTAACCTACCACCTGATAAACATTTATGGTTTTTAGTACATATATGCTTATTAGGCTAGTATTGATACAACCTATTTACGTCACATATGGCTTTAAAATTTGTAAGTAAAATGTCTTGTATAAGATACCTAATATTAGTTTGAATCATTGTACTCATCGTGATGGTTGCAACGGCGCAAACAGATAGAGAATCAGACACTTGATTTTTGAGTTAGAAACTAAAGAAGTTCCTATAGGTTAAATAAAATAAAGTACTTTCGTACCCCTTCATAGTACCACCACTGTCACACAGGTAGAGAAAAAAAAAGGTGTTAGACTGTCTACAAAATCTCAACGGAGGACATGGAATACAATTCACAACTAATTTATTCAAGTAACATCAAATTGCAACGAAGTCCAAATTCAATAGAACCTATAGATAACAAGGGTATATACATAATTTTCAAAATATTTGGGGGTGCCCATACATACCGGACACCCTAACCGGCTCCGCCCCTGATCTTCTGGGTGACAAGACAAGGGTATATTGGCAACTTCATGAAAACCTACTGTTTATCGTGCAAAAAGAATTCCTTCTTCCTCTTGATCATACTGTCCTTCTAAGTTTGGGATATACTATGGTACAATCCCTAATAAATAGTAAGGGAGTACATCCGAACTGTTCCTTGGTGTGTGTAATGCAGAGTTGATGCTTCTGGGGTTTATCTCCCTGCTGCTGACGGTGTTCCAGGGGATGATTCAGAGGACCTGCATTCCTCCCGGTTGGACAGACCACATGCTGCCATGCCAGAGGGGGGAGGATCGGGCCGGCGAGGTGGGGTCCACAAAGGAGCATTTTGTTGCCGCCCAGATCATTGGCCGAATCGGGAGGCGGCTGCTCAGTGAGGGCGCGGCGGGGGCCGAGAACTGCCAGAAGAAGGTGATTGGATCATTGTTCATATTAACTTCTTTTCATTTTGTGAAAGCTGTGGTGTTTTGTGTTTTAGATGAAAGTTAATTAGGTGCCATCGTGATTTGTGAACATGCAGACACTTAATACTTGGTAGGACTTCCATAGCTAGTGTATCACAAGTTGGACAGTTAGTTAGACCACACCCTTTCTTTAGCGATGTTTTTTCAATCTTAGGTTGCGATGAAGCCATGTTCTTCTGTCTTTCTTGTACACTTGCGCTGACTGCAAAATGGGAATATTAGAAATGTTGGAGTCTACCATGTGGAAAGAGTGAGTATAGTGTTATGAATATTGTGTATGTATTCATGAGGCCTAATGGATAATATATATAGGGAGTACAAAGAGAAATATGTTATACACATATAAGGAAATACAAAAGGCATATAAGAAAATACAAAAGAATTCCTATTCTAACAACCCTCCCAATCAAACTCATGGTGGATCACACATATTGAGTTTAGAGAGAAAATACAAATATTGTACCCTAGTATGTGGCTTCGTGAAGAAGTCAGCAATCTGTAACTCTGAGGGCACAAATTGTAAAGCAGGTACTCCCTCCTACACATGTGAGCGAGTGTATGAAGCATCCACACCGATGTGCTTGGTGAGCTCATGCTTCCCTGGCTCACAAGCAATACTGATAGCATCTATACTGTCAGACAAAAGAGTCATAGGTCCCATCATAGGTACTCTAAAATCTGCAAGTAGCCACCTCAACCAAGTAACATCTGTTGTCACTGCTGACATAACTATCAACTCAGCATCTGCACTCGAACGGAAAACTGCAGTCTGCTTCTTTGTCTTCTAGACAATCAGGGAGGAGGTAAGAAAAATACAGTAAGCAGAAAGAGAACGACGATCAGAAGGATCACTAACCTAGGTCGCATCGGAGTACGCCTGAAGCTGTAGTGAGGTGGATCTAAGGAAAAATAAACGATGAGAGATAGTCCTACGCAAGTAGCGAAGAACACGAAGAATATGACTGTAGTGAAGATTGGTAGGCCGAGCTATGAACTGACTCAAGATATGAACATCATAAGTAATATCATGATGAGTGCTCACAAGATACACCAAACTCTCTACAAGATGGCGATATCGAAGTATGCATTAGTAGCACGAAGTCAGAGGATAGCTCCACGAGTCTCAACAAGGCGAAAAGCCGGTCGACTAGACCTATCAAGAAGATCCTAGACATACTTCTGCTGGGAGAGGTAGTAGCACTCAGGCATGGAAGAGACCTCAATCCCAAGGAAGTACGTAAGAGAACCAAGATCAGTCATCAAAAACTGCTCACTGGGATGCTTCTTCACATACATGATGAATGAGGATTCATCACCAGTGATGGGCATATCATCAACATATAGAAAAAAGCAGTGTCCTACCCCGAGATGAGGTATGGACAAAAATAGCAGGATCATAGGAACTGACAGTGAAACCGACAGCAGTAATCACTGCGGTAAAACGCGCAAACCAGGCACAAAGAGCCTGCTTGAGGCCATAAAGAGCATGACGAAGACGACAGACGTGCCCATCGGGAACAAAATACCCAGGTGGTGGCAGCATGTAGATCTCTTCATGCAAAACATCATTAAGAAATACATTCTTAACATCCAGCTGAGAGATAGATCACCGCAGAACAGAAGCAACCGTAACAAGAGTGCGAACAGTGGTCATATGAGCAACAGGAGAAGAAGTCTCATCGTAGTCACGACCATACTCCTACAGACCGAGTCACAAGCATGCACAAGTCTCGGTAGGTGGCGCTCGTCCTATCATGTGCAAGTGGGTGTACAAGACGAGCCCCCCAGCGAGCTACACAGGTCACGGTCGTGTAGCTACAAGATGAGCCTTGTAGCGCTCGGTAGTACCATCAGACTAGGTATTAATCTTATACACCCACTTGCACGTGATAGGACGAGCATGCACAGGTGTCTGTACAATATCTCAAGTCTCTGTACGTCGAAGAGTATCAAGCTCCTCTGCCATATCGAGCTGTCACTCTGAATGAGGAGCAACCTCACGATAAGAACTAGGCTCAGTGACAGAGAGAGCATGAGCTATCAGAGCAAATCCAAGACGATCAAAAGGTCGAAGGGATGTCCGGTCACGAAGGACGTCACGGGGAGCATCATCAGGAGGATCAAATGTGGGTGTCAGCAAGGTACCAGGAGAGGAGACTGGTGAAGGACGAGGACACCTGGAGCAGTGAATACTAGAGAAACAAGACGGTGGTGCTGCAGGAACAAGAGGTGGTGCTGCAAGAGGCAGCACCGGAGGTGGAGGTATAGAAGGAACCACTGGAGCCAGACCAGGGAAAGACTGTGATAGTGGAGAAATGGATGAAGAGTCAGAAAGAGACAACCATGAAATCGACTCAACGGTGGAAACAAGACAGAGAGCTGAATCTCAATAGAAGAAAGGTCGAGATTCGTCAACGACAACGTCTCATGAAATCCTGATCCGTCGAACAGAAGGATCATAGCAACGATAACCCTTATGCTCAGAACTATAACCAAGAAACACACACTCAACTAACTGAGCCGATAGTTTGGTGCGTTCACGGGGTTGCAGTAGAACAAAACAAGTACGACAAAAAACACGAAGGTGAGTGTACTGGGAAGGCTCGATAGTATAGACACTCTATAGGACTAACACCCTTAAGAGCAGTGGAAGACTGCATATTGATGAGATATGCAGCCGTAGATACAGTCTTAGCCCAAAACTATAGTGGAACGTGAGAGGCAAGAAGAGTGCGGGCAGTCTCAATCAGATGACGATGTTTGCGCTCAGTAACCCCATTCTAAGCATAGGCATCAGGACAAGAAGACTGGTAAAGAGTGCCCCGCCGTAAAGAAACCGCATCTAAAAGCGTCGAGCGATTAAGACTTCGCCAGAGAATAACAATGAAAAGTACGGATGGAAGAATCAAACTGAGTATGAACCATCATTGCAAAGCTACGATGGATCGCAAGAAAGTGACCACGATTAGACATAGAGAAAATCCATGTAAAATGAGAATAATCATCAATGAAGATCACATAAAATTTATGCCCGCCTTTAGAGATAATAGGCGCAGGTCCTCATACATCTAAATGAACTAAGTAAAAAGGACGAGAAAACAAGAACTCACTAGAATGATAAGGAAATTGTAGCTGCTTGCCCAGCTTACAACCCTGACAAAACATGGCCGTGTCAATAGTAACACGTCCAAGAACACCCTGACGAACTAATGAAGAAAGACGAGACCCACACAAGTGATCTAGACAATGATGCCACTGTGCAAAAACTCCAGAGGTGGTGGCAGCAGTGGCGGCGGAGGTAGATGTAGAAGTGATAGGAGCAACTGAAGTGGACAAAAGGTGGAGGCGGTCAAGGATGTAGAGACCCTGACGATCCCTACGACGCCAGCCAGTCCCAAGTATCGTCCATGTCTGTTTGTCCTATACGAAACAGGATTGAGATTTAAAATCAACCCCACAGCCGAGATCGGTAAGCTGACCCACCGAGAGAAGTTGCATGGTAAGCTGGGGAACAAGGAAAACAACTGGAACAGAAAAATCAGTGGACAAAAGAGTGCCCTGACAGCTCACAGACAGAGGAGTACTGTCAGTTGTCTGAACAGAGATAGGAAAAACAGGAGGTCCTACTAAAGTGAGAGATGTGGAGTCCGATGTCATGTAGAAAGAGGCACCAGAATCCAAAACTCAAGAAGTACCTAGAGGAGACGTCTGAGCTAGACTAGCGAGAACTCGCCGAGCGATGAGAGAGCTGCCAAGTAGAGCTCGACAAAATACGCCAACACGTCTTTGTTCTGTCCTTCCGTCGAGGAATGGCCTCCCTGCCCCCCTCCTTGGATCTCCACCCCACGTGCCTTGTTTCGCTTTTTTCGCACTACACAACTCTAGTAGTCGTGCCCAAAGTTCTTGCAATAATTGCACTGAACCCTAGTTGGTGCAAAAAGCGAGCGCAACAGACACCGAGGAGGGGATCAGTAGTCGGGCGAAGCCGTCGGTGTATTCGAAGAAGGGGTAGCAAGCATAGCCGGAACAAACTGTGCTGCTAACCCGCGACAAAGCTCCTCGGCACGAAGCATCAAAAAGGCCTCGGTGACTGTCAGTCGTAGTGAGCGACTCAACAGTTGAGCCCTAACAGGCTCAAACTCTAGGTGAAGCCGGCAGACAAAGTCATAAAGGCAAAGACAGCCACGATCCGCCTTCTGCACCTTATGACACTCCTAGCAGCGTGAAGAAGCCAGCTCGTCCAGTTGGCGCTAGAGACTGGCCAGGGCTCGGAAGAAGTCATCGACGGAGGAGTCCTCCTGGCGAGGCGCCTCCAACTCATGCTGAAACGAAAAGAACTAAGCATCGCTGCTCTGCTGGTATTGCTCGCGCAAGTATTTCCAGATCTAACGAGTGGAATGCAGACCAACAATGTCTGGCTAGATGGAGTCGTCGACGCTGACCACCAGGATGGCTCGAACACGGGCCTCATCAGCACACCAGCGCTCAAAAGCGTCTATGGCATACTGAAAGGCCTCATCAGTAGCGTTAGTAGCGGCAGCGGCGGCCTCTGCCTCCTTGGCGGCCTCATCTTCTGTAGGAGGTGCAGAAGTAGGCTGTTTGGGAGGAGGCTGAACCGGCGACGGCGGACAAGGTTAAGCACTAGTGACATATCCCCAGAGGCGGAGACCATCGAGCGTGATCTCCATGAGTGAAGACCACAGCTTGTAGTTCGTCCCATAAAGCTTTGTTTCCGAGAATGAGATCGTAGCTGATGGAACAGAACCATTGGGCGGCACTGGACGGCGTGGCGACCAAGGCAACGAAGTCTAACAAGCGACACTGGACGGCGTGGCGGTTAGATCGACGTTCTGTGTTTTTTTTCCGGAAAGTATCTGTTTTTATAGAAACCGAATCGGTTTTTATCGGTTTCTATCTAAAATAGAGGAGGCCTCCGCTCGTTCTAATCACGAGGACGGCGGGGCGTCGGGATGGCAGCGAAAGGAGCTAGGTTAGTGCCCTAGCTCTGATACCATGTTATGAATATTGTGTATGTATTCATGAGGTCCAATGGGCAATATATATAGGGAGTATAAAGGGGAATATGCCATACACATAAAAAGAAATACAAAAGGAATATAAGGAAATACGAAAGAATTCCTATTCTAACACATAGTACATTTGACAATTAGGTAGTACGATTGACAAACAAGGATAGTTAGTTTAATGCCTTTTTTAAGATAAGGTCGGTTAACCCTATTAGATGGGAAATATTCCTACTTAAGTCAAATTGTTGACTAAATATTGAATATTGTTCTTAAGAAGACTAGATGGGTATATGATTAAACTGATAAAAATATTCAAGTGGCTTAGCTTTGAGTGTCACTATAACCTGTTGCTCCTTTTTACATTGGAAAAAAAGTTCTATAGCTGAGTTGTCCCTATGTGATATCCCCTGCCCCTTCAAAGATTCAACAATTGTCAGATTTTCTTATGGTTTAATGATATACATGAATTCTACTGTTTGTTTTAACAGGGAAAAGTTCCATTGCTGTCCCTTGAAGCTATACATCAGTTGCATATTTTCATATTTGTTCTCGCTATCACGCATGTTATTTTCAGTGTTACAACTATGCTTCTAGGAGGCGCAAAGGTAAGCCACTCATGAGTTATGATACGCCTTGCAGTTAAGCCGCATAATTCCTTTTGTATTGTCAGCTGATTTTTACTGTATTCTCTTACTCAGATACACCAATGGAAACAGTGGGAGGATGAGATTCAGAAAAATGCTACAGGAAATGGTATTAGAACCTTGCTTTCTGTTCATATTTGAGTGCAATGATACACTTGCGGGTTTACAGCAGTTTTTCTTCTGTGAAATTGGTAAATATGTGAGAAAAAATAAGCTGCTTTGTTGAGGACTTGTTTATTTGAGATAGGATGATAAAATCGTATGAAATTGCAGGGCCTAAGATGGTGACCCGTGTGCACCAATTTGAATTTATCAAGGAACATTTCAAGGGCATTGGCAAAGATTCTATTATGTTGAGTTGGCTGGTAAGCAATGCATGTGATGTGCTCTTCTGTCAGATATATTGTTGTATGCTGCGAAATTTCATGTAGTCTGGTTGGTATACAACAAACTAATTGGCCTTTTTTTTTCCTTTCAGCATTCTTTTGGTAAGCAGTTTTATTGTTCAGTAGCTAAATTTGACTACACCACAATGCGTCTTGGTTTTATCATGGTAAGCATTAGCTCATACTAAGCTAATCTTATGTCCTTTCATTTTCTGTAAACATGAGGTCCTTTTGGATTGCAGACTCACTGCCGTGGAAACCTAAAATTTGATTTCCATAAATACATGATGAGGGTTTTAGAGGCTGATTTTAAGAAAGTGGTTGGTATAAGGTAATACAAAGAGTTGTACAGTCGTTTATATATTCCTTTTAAACTCCAAGATAATTTGCTATGCACAACTTAACCATGCTGTATAAATTTCCTTTTAGCTGGTACTTGTGGATCTTCGTGGTGATCTTCCTGTTGCTGAATGTTAATGGTAAAGCTTAGTTCATCCTTTCTGAAAAGCACTTCTGTCGTTTCTATTTTCCCGTAGAATCTTCTTGCCAAAACAGTTTTGTCCCTTTCCACATGGCAGCTAGGCGCCGTAGTAATATTTCAGGATTTAAGCTTCTTAAAGCTGCTTACGCCTCATTTTGTTTACCTGCAGGCTGGCACGCATACTTTTGGATTGCTTTCCTTCCCCTTCTTGTAAGTGCGTATGTAATAATGTTTTGTTTTAAAGTGCCAATCAAGTTTTCTCTAAATTTTAAAGATCACTTAGAGGAACCAATAAATATTTGCACTGAAGATGTTACTAATCACATCATGACATGCTTGTGAGCTCTTTGATCTTTGATTTTACAATTGAAACTATGGAAACCTTTCTAATGCTAATGTTCTCCAAGTCACTATGTAGCAACCTGTAGAAATATAAACTACACCTTGCACATAATCTGAAGGCAAACAATTGTGCCGCAAATAAATTTTGAACTGTGTGTAAGGATCAAGGACTATGGTCTTACTGGGCGCTTCCCTATTCTGATACTCCTTGCAGCTTGTATTAGCCGTTGGCACTAAGCTGGAGCACATCATAGATCAGTTAGCCCATGAGGTAGCTGAGAAGCACTCGGCGATTGAGGGCGATTTGGTTGTAAAACCATCAGATGTCCACTTCTGGTTAGGACGGCCAAGGATTGTCCTGTACCTAATCCACTTCATTCTCTTTCAGAATGCGTTTGAGATTGCATTCTTCTTCTGGATACTGGTAAGCATTGCGGCGTGTCATTTGTGAATTGAGTTCAGTTAAATGTAATGACTGATGACGGCATTGCTTACCCTATTTCCTTTTGTAGACCACTTATGGATTCAACTCCTGCATCATGGGGAAAGTTGGTTTCATCGTTCCAAGGCTTGTTATTGGGTACTTTACACATGCCTCCAGTTTCTTATCCCATATGAAAAATGCAAACATGAATTTGTTCTTTAACTGTTGCATCCATCCTTCTATTGCAGGATCATTATTCAACTTCTCTGCAGTTACAGCACCCTGCCTCTGTATGCAATTGTAACGCAGGTGAGCCAATATTCCGCTATCATACGATGTTTGTAATCGACTAATCGTCAACACAGATTAATGGATGTTTTCCTGTCTTGTGCGCAAAGATGGGGAGCTTCTACAAGAAGGAAATCTTCAACGAGCATGTGCAGCAGGGTGTCCTGGGTTGGGCAGAGCAGGTTAAGAGGAGAAAAGGATTGAAGGAGGGCAACGGCAGGGCCGAATCGACTAACCCTGTCGATTCGGCAGGGCCTTCTGTTAAGATCGAAATGATGAAACAGGCAGCACGGGAAGGCAATGATGCCGGTGGTAGCATAGCCATAGAGTGATAAAGCATCAGTAATGGGCAGTGTGTTCTAAAGCAATGGCTTGTATGATATGTGTGTGTGTTTTCCCACCGGCCTGGACCGGTGGAAAAAAAATACTAGTCCGAAATTTTTTAGATTTTAATCTTTGGATTTAAATTTAAAATCCTAGGCAAATGATTATTACTATTTGCTTGTGCCAAGCTAATGAAAGTATTAGTGTTAAGATAATGAAGATAAATCATGTTGAGGGAGGTAATAAGATGATGGCTTTCTTATCAATCCATTGCTCTGTTTCTGTATTGAATATTTTTGTATTTGAATGGAATAAACTTGTTGTCTTGTTCAGGCCAGTTACCGGTTACACATTCAAAATTCTGAATGATGCTATTTGGCCAGTATAAAATGGGTAACCGGTACAGCCAAGGTCTGGTATCTCTCCCGTATAATGAGATCATGTCATCGTTAGCGTATGCACAAGTGACATCTAAACTGCAGTTTTGTGCCTTCGAAACCCTGAGCTTGTGAACCAAACCAACCAACCAAATGCGAACTGCAGGCTCCGTTTGGAACACAGAAATTCCTGAAATTTTTTATTTCCCTGTTCCAAACAAACCATATAGGAGCGAACTTTTTTATTATTATTTAATCTATTTTTTAAAAATATTTTAAAGATAACATATCTTTAATTTTATTTTCAATTTTGACCCCTTTGATCACGCCACAACACGTAACATGTCAAAAGCATGTTGTCACGCCACGGACCTTGGCGTGGTAAACGAGTACTCTCACGCCACTTCTCTTGGTGTGACAAGAGTTTGCTAAAAAACGAAGGCGTGTTGACTCGAAGGGTTATCGTGGCAGATTTGACCACGCCGCGGTCGGTGGTGTGACAGCACAGTTCGTGGTATGACCAAATGTGGTCAAAATTGGAAATAAAGTTAGGGAGATGCTATCTTTAAAAAAAAATTAAAAAAATGAATAAAAAATAAAAAAATCTCTATAGGAGCATATTTTAGCTAATATGATAAGAATGGCTCCTGTGTTGGTATTCTTCAGTGCACGAGGCAAGTAACTCTGTGAGGAGATCACAAACAAATGAACCCAATAGTGCAACCGGACACGCGAAGTTGCTAACTCGGGCCAAGGTTTCAAATTCCGGTGGTAGGCCAGCGTCAGTAACCGGGTCTTCCCTATTTGTACCAAAACAGTAGTTCCTGGTGAGAACATGTCAAATTTAAAGTTTGCATTTAAATTCGAAAAATCAAAGCCTCCTGAGGAAAATACTACTTACTGGTGGTAAACAGCTGGGATTTTTGGCAAAACAAGAATTAAAACCCTGCCTCGGGCAACACAAAGTAACATAATGGGAAAGAACACAACATTGAAGAATAATACATGCAAAATTATTGAACGGTTACGATGGGATCTGGATCCTCTGCTGCAATGCAGAGGTTCACTGTACGAACAATATTTTCTGCGAACGTGTCAACAGTACCCGTCAATGGCACCACAACATCCAAATATATTATTGTAGCAAAAACATTGTAACTATTCTGGACCTTCGCTTTTGATCAGACGATTGAGATTGCTTTTGTGGGATCCCAAAATCGAATTCGTTTCGAGTTTAAGTGATTGCACAGAAGGCACAACCCTAAACATGAAACGAATCCAATTTCAAGATTCCCAGATATGCATCTCATGTTAGTTCCCAAGGATCAGTGACTAACATGCATATATCCAAACAATATTGATCATAACCGTAGTCGAATATGCAAAAATTATTTGAAGTAGTATTACAATTTCGATAAATAGGACCTTATGGCCCGATTTTTCGTAGGACGGCCGACTGGCCAAATCTAATCATAATTAAATAAATCGCATTGGAAGATAAACTTGAAAATAAAAAGAAAATACCAGGTTGGCATGCCCAAAACCCATAAGCAACCAACTGGAGTTAAAGCCGTTGCATCTGCCACTATCGCCCAGAACTGGTGCGATGGTTATAACCAATTCGTGCGACGTTCTTTCCCGAAACAAGTGGACAATCTGATTGAGTATAGAAAGTACTCGTAAGTCTTACACAAACTAATAAAATAAATGTGTATGATAGAGCCTATCCAAAGGAGTAGAAATTATATATGCTAAAGGCTGTCCAAAAGAAGGTTGTATTGGCACAAGTTTTGTGTAAAAGCGACAAGTTTTAATCCTACACATTCTAATTTGCAAAGGCCATTTTAGTAACCAAAATTTGGACAAAAGAAAACAAATAACAAAGTTATAATAATAAATCCAAACTTATCAAAGTGGGCGTGCAAAGGCCATTTTAGTAACCAAAATTTGGACAAAAGAAAACAAATAACAAAGTTATAATAATAAATCCAAACTTATCAAAGTGGTTGCCCACTTTGATAAGCTAACACACATGGACAACCATCCATGCCGATAACTAGTTATACCCATGTCAATTTTATTTCAAAGTCTAACGATGATGTCTATCAAAATCAAGTATTGTCTATAACCAGGGACACGGCTATTCGAATAGATTGAAAACCCTGCAGGGGTGTACATCTTTACCCACATGACTCAACCAGCCCGTAAGCCTCTGGATAATGACACACTTCGTTTGGTATGTCGGTCGGGTAGATCGAGATTCGGTACTTTTTAGCAAGAACATCTTATTGAGTTGAATCACCCTTGCGAGACCTGATCCTGCTAAATATAAGCTACTGATAGAACCTGCTAAGCGAGGCACGCAAGTTGTATTGGGAATGCCGACCAAATGAACAGAAATTTAAACCTGTGCTCACTCGCACATATTAAATTGCAATCGGATCCCTATGAACATATGATCAAACACATATGTCCTCACTCCACCTATTTTCCAACTCAATAAAATCCTCCCCTTACTTGACCAAACCGGCCCCAATCTAGCGTGTGGTAGTACGAGTAGTTCTTGGTATGATAGCCCAAAGTTCGGTCCTTAATGATCCGGACAAGACTACCACAATGCTCAATTCTCGTGCACGAAGCACCCTCACTATCAATCACTTGTCCAGATCTAAATCATGTTTTAATAAACAAATTTTATACTCAAACTTCATGTTCATAAACCTGAACAAAATCATAAAGATAAGAATGTCCAGTGTTTCCCAAGATTGGCAGGCTAACCCCATCAATCGATCCACCGTTTCTACTAACCTGCATGGCTAAGCATTCACATACATAATAAACACATGATTCCTAACTTAAACATAGGTGTATGGAATAATTAAGGGAAAACCACAATGATTAGAATATAGCTAACTAGACTTACAAATTATTGATACACTGAAATAGCATGCAAGCAATTATTATTGCATTTCAAAATACTAAATTACTAAAACTGGGATCAAAATGATGCAATAGGATTCTTGCCTTGTTGGAAGTCCACTTGTTCACTCTCGGGGGCGTAATTGTTCACTTCGTGCAATTTGGAATCTAGAGAGAACACGATAGCGAATAAACACCGATAAAGCCGAAAAATCCAAAATGCTTGAAAATGCATGAGATTTACATATTAGTGATATTATCATTTTAGATGCATTTAGGTGAAAATTTTAGTTCAATTGGAGTTCATACGAAGTTTCTATGAAGTTTTGAAGTTACTTCAATTTCTAGTGTAAAAGTAATCCTTTTTCTGAAATTAATCCTAATTTCGAGATTTTTTGTGACATTACATGTGTCAAACCTATTCCCAAATACAACACCATACAAATGGAAACCAACAAAATTGGTTTTGCGCAAATTGGAGTTGATAAGAATTAATTATGAATTTTTGAATTTGAAACTAGGACATGAGGTCTACTGTTCATTTTGAATAGATCTTTTTCAGCAAAGGTCCTTACAATTTTAAACAGACAACAACTTATTACCATTTCCAACTAGTCTTTAATCACAATTACTTCCCAACTAACTCAATGCCATATCTAATTATGGGGGTAACATACTGTTGTTTCAACTAGTATTTTACTTAAGCATTAATCCTACTAACAGAATTTGATTAACTATTTGTAGGGTGAAGGTCTACTGTCATTTGACATACATGTTCCTCATTCTTACTTTCTAAATAACTTCACTCCTTCATATTAAAACACTAATGGCTAGTTAATAAAAGGTTTGCTTAACTAATCTTTGCATTTAACAATGTGTTAACTCACTGTTCTTCTTCCCAATAGCCTTCTAATTTCTTAACAGTTATATTCAGAAGAAAAAGCTCATTTGGGTGATTAAAATAACTGTTATAATATTTATTAGAAGTAGATGGTTTGTTTTTAGTTAACCTCCAATTACCTAGGTTAATCACTTTATATCATTTACTAACCTCCTAACTATTTAGCTCACTACTTGCCCGATTTTCAGATTGGGGTGTTTCTCTGTTCATGCATCAAATTGGGGGGAAATTTTCTTAGCATGGGTGTTTATTATCTAAATCTTCTTACTAATTCAATTACTTATTTGATAAACAATGTTTTGAGAGATCTAAGAGCTAAACACAGTACCTAGTGCTGAACTTCCTTTTCTGACAAACACTTCATCAAATGAGTTAGTTAACCTCTGTTTGTTTTTTTGAAAATTCATAGCAACTTTTGATTTTCAAATTTGACTACCACTGATAGCTTAAGTGTTCAATGGTTAATTGAATCCATACATTTCTAGCTACTGCCTTGATCAAGCCATTAGTTCAGAGATGAATCTAATCATCTTCAGAAACTATTCATCTACCTACAACACATCTTTTCTCTGAGCAGAAAAGCTGGAACTAGAGACTCTTCAATTCAAACTTTCAAAATTGCTAACTCACTGAAAATGACCTAATGGACATTTACAATATTTAGAAGCAAAAGACAGAGGTTAATCAGGAAGGTTACATTGACATTTCCAGTTTTCTTCTAATCCTTTCTCTTCTCTATTCAATGTCTTACACTAAATTTTTTTTTCTGAAATGTGTTGCTGCTAACTAACCTCCTCTACAATTCATACTTCAAGTTGCTAATCATATTTATGGGTGGCATTGCTGTTAGTTAACAGGGTCATTCTCATTACCTTACAGGTGTATCCAAGTTTCAGAGAGTGAGAGAGGAACACCCAGGAAGCTCAGGGAACAGAGAGGCCAAGTGGTGGGTGGCACTCATCGCCGACAGTTGGAGCGGCGGTGAGGCAAATACAACCTAAAAAATGGGTTCCCAGAAGACTAATGAAGCTAAGGGAGGTGGCTATGGGACTTGGGCAGCACTGTGGCGGCGCGGCCCAAGCGAGCGGCGGCCGGTCATGGAGGAGAAACAAGGCGGCGGAGCTCGGGTGCATTAGGAGACGATTTAGGGGAAGCATGGGTACCGGTGGGTTACCTGGAGCACGCCGGAGGGGTCGGCGATGGCGGAGAGTGGCTGGAACGTGCTAGCGACGGCGACCTGGAGCGGCATGAGGTAGCACTCGACGGCGGCGACCTGGGTAGAAGTAGGGCACAAGTGAGTGATAGGATTCGGTAGAGGGAGGCCCAAGGGTGTTCTTATGGGGAAGAATTGAGACGGGAGTCATCGGAGAAGAAGGGGTGGTGGAAATGGCGGTGGCGGCCGTGGTCGGGGAAGAACTTGGTTCTTGTGACGCTCAGTGTAGGTTTCGCCAAATCGATGTAGAGATTTGTTTGCTGAGGTGGAAGGCGCGCCGTGACGCGGTTGTAGATGGCCGGAGGTAGCCAGAGCGGCCGAAACGACTACGAGCGACTCGGCGGCCGAGCGGACGTGAAGACGGGCTCTGCGCGCTGGGTTCTTGAGTTTGGTGGAGGAGGAAGAAATGGGAAGGAGGCAGCAGGCAGGGGGTGGGGGGGGCTACCGCACGACCCTTTTAGGCATGGAGGGCGGAGCAGCCGAAGGTGGCCGGTGGCATGGGCAACAGGGAGCCGTGGCAGGCATGCAAGGCGTCGGCGGGGTTGTGTGGAGGGGAAGGTCTGGCCAGTGGGCTCGGACGATCAAGCTGAGAGGAGGTGGCCTTGTGAGCCGGCCAAATTTGAGCCAACATGGCTCAGGTAGGCCTAGGTCCAAAGTTTGGACTCGGTCGGAGGAACAATAAAAGAGCTGATTTAATTTCAACTTCTCCGCTTTGACCAGTTGTAAAAATAGCAAATTAAATTATAAATTTCTGAAATTTTGCATATTTGTTCCTAGGTGAAAATAGAACTCATATAAAATTTCTAAACATACTGTTCATGATTTACTTGCTTATTTTTAAATCCTTTATAGTAGATGTTTATGAATTGAGTTTGAATTTTTCTCAAGGTTAAATTGGATTACAAAAATTTTATAAAATTCATTTTTATTCATGATAATTATTCTAGTATTTAAATAAATTGTTTTCCACATATTTTCATGAGCTTTTATTTCAAATTTCTTTTGTGACTTTAGTTTGAGTTAGAGGTTTACATTTGATTAAAAAATTTCAAATATATAATTTATGCATATGCTCCAGAAATAACATAAAATGTTTATGAGATGCATATAAATCTCATTTAATAAAAATAGGGCTGTGACAGCTTTCTAATGTCATGCACTGTACATCCTCTTCATTGAAACCTTCAATGCAAATGATCCATTTCCCAGTTATAATATATCACATAAAACTAGGGGTGCCAATCAAATACGAATTATTTGTTTTCTTCAACTACCATATTCAATAGGATACGAATATGGTTTAGATTTTTCCATCTGTTTAACAATTTCTTCCATATTCATATGCACATAAAAAAAATGGATCTGAATATGATATGAACTTTTGCCATCTAAAATGTTATTTTATCCAAGACTTCGTGACTCAGATTCAAATTTAGTAAAATAATATACATATTTTATTACAATATGACTAATTAGTTGGATAAATATTTTTAGTTTAATGTGAATGCATGTTTTTAGATGAAATAGATAACGTAGAATGATTAAGTGTGTTGTGTATCATAAATATCTTGTCTTTACCTTAGTTACGAGGATATCCGAATCCAACCAAATTGAGTAGGTATTAGATTCATATTTGTATTCGTTACAACATTCAATTTGTATTCGTATTCAACCATATGTGAATTTGTATTCGTTTACAAAATACAAATACGTATACAAATACGGATACGGAAAGACCACTGTTCGATTCGTATTCAATCCGTTGATACCACTACATAAAACCACAAAGGTCATAAGTCACTGTGTTCACTGTTTACACCATTTACTGTATTAAATAAAACCACCATGTTCAAACATCTCGAATCAACATTTTTGCATATCGCTGCTAGCAACAAACATGCAGTAGACATTTGACCAGAACACCCAATAGAATCTGGAGCTGAAGTAACTAGAACTAGTCATCCATTATGGTTTGTCATGTGGTGTCCCCTCAAGGAAGGGTATATCTCGACGAACAATGGGATTTTTATTATGAAATTTAATATTCTTCAGCAGCGCTAGCAGCACTTAAATCCACACTAAGATCAACAGTCTGCAATGAGAGCAGAGTTAGGATATGAAGGATAAAATCCATATTTGCAACATAAAATAATGAATCGAGTGGATTAGATATGCATGAAGTCTATAAAAAGATAGCGAAAAGGAAGGGCAAAGACTTATTGGTTAGCAAATCTAACAGCAATCTACGTTAAGTGTTCATCTTTCATCCTTCTAAAAACATGTTTGTCAGAATGCACGAAACGCTAATAATGTGCAGTTAGCTTCCGCTACTACATAGAAGCATTACATATTGTTTAAAGAAAAATGAAGATGAAGAACATGTTACCTTTCCGGTGATCATTGTATACATGTTAAGAACGTCTGTCACAGTTGTCTCAAAATGCGTGGTAGCATCATAGCTCTGCAGTGAGAAAAACACCATTAACATCTAAGAGTCAAACAATGAAAAACTGAATGTTCATTTTGTTACTTATACTGCAGACTTACCATTGAGACAAAGCAATTATCAAGAGATGGCTCATTCACTGGTTCATATCTGTCATACATATCAAAAAATAGCTCATCTACTGAACCAAGTAGATCAATTCCAGGCTTTAGCTCAGACTCTGGATTATCAGTCTCCGCTTCTGCAGACACAAAAGCAATGAACTTCCCTTTTGGTGCGACATTGTGTGTGTATGAGCAACAGAAGACATACCTAACAAGAGAATACCAATAGAAATGTCATAAATCAAGCTAGCATAATCCATTAAATAAGGCAATTAGCAAGTAAATCTAGTCATCCATCGAATGAAAATTATTTGAGCATGAGAAAATCCTCACATGTCTGATTTGCGTCCAAGTTGTTTCTGTGGCAAAATAATCTGGACTGAGTGTGACTCATTTGTATTTGGGATAGGGTGGCTCATAATAGCAATTGCGCGTGCAACTTTGCCTATCTTCCTAACCTGTTGACAAACATATATATATAAAAATTGGGAAGCATCATATAGCAAAAGCAACATAAGAGGTCGTAGGCAATAAGTTCTCAAGAAGGGAAGATAAGGGGGGAAAAGGTCCAAATATACACTAAATTGCTTGCAATGTACTAAGATATAAGTATAACATCGAAATGGATCTAAATTGAATACAGGGAGGAATATTCACCTTGTTGGGTAAGTACGAGGGATCACAGACAACTTTACTGCATTTTGCGGTTTCACCTTCTGATGTAACACCACACACTTTCCCTTCCATATCGAATTCAACCTATATGAGTTAGGTGGCACAAGTGAAAAGGAGTGTGATTTGTTTGTTACCTAGATTGTGTGTCATGACATGTGGTAAAGCATACCTTGCACTCTGGCTTATTTAACATGTAAGTACCACCATACACAGCACTTAGACGTGCAAAACCCTGTAGCATAAGAAAGCATTGTAACATACAAGCATCCTAAAAACATGTAAGTATTGGATTAAAAGATTAAAATTGACTAACCTGTGGCAGCTCACCCAGCCCATATAGCGGATAAATATACGGTGAGCCTCCTTGAAAGCGTCAAGAGAGACTCTAAATATAGCTAAAAGCAGAAAACTGGTAAAATGTATATGAACTCCATGAAGCAAGCATATTCAAACAACAGCAATGACACGGCTAAAAGGGACAGCAATGACAGGGAATTGGGGATTATGACAAATTGACAGCCATAGTTATAGTAACAAACTAGGAACCATCAACCAGAGCTTTTGGTCAAGACTTACTTTCATCCTTTTTACAGTATCAAGTGCCGGTTCATCGAGGTAACAATCATCCCTATGAAGAGCAAGTGCATGGCCAATGAAATCAACTGTATCATCACTTAAACCATTTTTTCTGAAACAACACAAATGGAAACAGGGAGTTATTTATGTGCAGAAAGAGGTAACAGCAAGCACAAGAAATATCCTTTCGCAACATGTGGAAGATTGAAGGCCAATCAATGATATATTTTGCAAGGCATCAATTTTCTTTAATTTTTTTTTTTACAAAAAAAGTAGTGGATTTTTGTCAGAAGACAACCACTAGAAGACAGCAAGATCAGGGAGGATATTGTTACAAGCAAAAAAAGAAGGCAATCTATATGTAACTAGGTCCACCTTAGGCAATATGTAACAATGTGGCAAGCAATTTTCTATGAGGAAAGGGATCTGAACAATGCAGTAAGGGAACCATATTGATATGAGTATGTGACACTGAAGATGTGTCCAACTCATATGTTTTAGTAGTTGTTTTGCCTGAAAGGGTAATCGAGGTTTATATGCATGGTTCCCAAAGCATTAACTGCTACTCTTGACACTCCTATAATAGGCCATGTGGGGCTAATCCCAATTTCCCAATACTACCAGGATTCACTAGGCAAACTGGGTTGGAGACTTGGAGCGTTACAATTGGTCAATAAGTACATTACTAACAAAGCAATGGTTACAATGCAATAAGCATTGATGTACTCACGCTATCAATTCTCTAGTTGTCACCGTATTAAGGTCCAATCCTTGATGTGTTTTTGGATCAGCTTCATTGTAATCTTGGACATAAATGAAGAAGTTCCTTGCTCTGCGTTTCTCAAAAAGGCCCATCAAAGGGGACTTCAGAGCCTCCATATCAGTGGCAGGAACCTTGTAAATCTGATTGAAAATGATAAAAGATAAAGGTAAGTTACACCACTAGCATAGGATCAGAATACAGGAGATCTAACAACCACCTATGGAAAATACAGGAAACATGCCATTAATGAAAGAGAAAGGGAGGACATAAGCTGATGAGATTACCTTCCCTTTGCTGAAGACGTAGCTCCCATCAACAGCTTTGAATGACAAATACTTCGTCACATCAGTGTGAATGAGGGTTCGAACCAATGTCCCATTTGCCATCATAAACTGATCACAGAAACATTTTTTTGATAACATCAGTATGTTACTCATAAGAGTCATAATAGTACCCTAGTTTAATAATACATTTAATTATTGAGTATCAAAATAACTTTTTTCCAGTAGTTACACATGGGATTTTCATTATTTGCTGAATCAGTAAATCACCACATCTATCACATATAAAGCTCCAAATGTTTCTCATCAAAATGAAACAATGCACCATCATGGGGTTTTCTGTTTATGTAATCCTCGCAAACATAGATGGTGCCGCACTGCCGCATACATTAGCCACGATACTAAAGATAGATTTCGATAGAGGAGACTCTGTCGCACCTTTGGAACCATGTCTACGTTGTAATCTCTGCTCGCACCTAGATGTGCCGGGGGCTTGTCTTCCCCTCTAAACCTCTTCCAGAGCTGTCCCAAAAAGAGAATTCAAAACCATGGTTAGTATACATGCTCCGCCAACATCAATTAAAGGACATTATGTACTGTGTAATAACATGAACATTCCTTGACAAGAAATGGGTCAACAAATCTAAAACCTGCAGCATTTAACTAAATTCATTGGAGTTGCTTACCTGGTTAAGGTTGAGCGAGGTGGAATCTCCCCCATAGTAGTCATTTCTATCCATGTGCAACACCTGCAATATCATCACAACAACAATCATAAGGGGATGTGCATGTATACATTTGAGTCATAGACACTTGAGATCAAGGGGTAGTTGTTAGAAGAGATCATGTTGTTAGGAATTAGGATAGATAAGGAGGTGAGTTTGTTTTGAGTACGGGTTTTCCCGATTTTTTTCTTTTTATTCGGCTTTTTCTTAGGGTTCTTTTAAGAGATGAGTCGGGAAGGTAGACGAATGTATCACCGGTTGGAATAATACGTCTGATCTATTCCAATGGGCCAAAGGCCAATATATAACATGTACAAGGTTGGACAATAGCAAATAACACCCTACACTATATACATATCTAACACCCCCTCAAACTCATGGTGGATCAACAACACTGAGTTTGGAGAGGTCGAAGCTATGCTAAGCTCGAGTCTGTGCCTTAGTGAAGAAATTTGCCAACTGAAACTCCGAAGGCACATACTGAAGATCAATAACTTGGTCTTGCACCTGCGATCGCATGTACGAATCATCCACTCCAATGTGCTTGGTAAGCTCATGCTTCACGGGATCTCGAGCAATGCTAATCGCACCAGTATTATCTGATAAGAGCGGAGTCGGTGTAGAAACAGAAACACCGAAATCCGCAAGAAGCTACCGAAGCCAAGTGATCTCAGCTGTCAACAGTGCCATAGATCTCAACCCAGCCTCAGCGCTCGAACGAGGAACTGCAGTCTACTTCTTAGTCTTCTAGGCAATCAAGAAGGAACCAAAGAAAACACAATAGGCAAAAAGAGACCGGCAATCAGAATGATCGCTAACCTAGGTCACATCAGAGTACGCTTGAAGCTGTAAAGAACTGAAGCGAGGAAGGAAAAGACGTCGAGTGATGGTTCCACGAAGATATCAAAGAACACAAAGAAGGTGACTGTAGTGGAGCTGAGTGGGAGTAGAGACAAATTGACTCAGGATGTGAACTGGGTGAGAAATGTCAGGTCGAGTAATCCCAAGGTAAACAAGGCTCCCGACAATATGGCGGTAGTGAGTGGGATCCTCAAGAGGGTCACCATCAGTAGGTCGAAGGTGAACACCAAGCTCCATAGGAGTATCCACCACGCGCTGATCAATGAGACAAGCGCGAGTAAGGATATCCTGAATGTAATTCTCCTGGGAGAGATAGTAGCCCTCGGACGCAGAAGTGATCTCAATCCCAAGGAAGTAACGAAGAGGACCCAAATCAAACATCAAGAATTGCTCACTGAGATGCTCCTTCACAAAGGCAATGTACTGAGAGTCATCTTCAGTAATGATCATGTCATCTACATATAGAAGGGGGAGCGTTCGACCCCGAGGAGAGGTTTGAACAAAGAGAGCAGGGTCGTGATCACTGGCGGAGAAACCAACAGCAGTGACAACAGAGGAGATGCAGTCAAACCAAGCACAAGGGGCTTGTTTGAGCCCATAGAGAGAACGACGAAGGCGACAAACTATACCATCAAGGACAGAATACCCAGGGGGGCGACTGCATGTAAACCTCCTCACACAGCTCGCCATTGAGAAATGCATTCTTAACATCCAACTGAGAGATGGACCACTGTCGAACAGAGGCCATAGCAAGGAGAGTAAGAATAGTGGTCATGTGAGCGACGGGGGCGAAAGTCTCATCGTAGTCACGACCATGCTCCTGCTAAAAACCACGCGCCACAAGACAAGCCTTGTAGCACTCAAGGGAACCATCCGAGTGGATCTTGATCTTGTATACCCACTTACACGTGATAGGAGTAACACGCGCAGGCAGAGGCACAAGATCCAAAGTGCTAGTATGCTCCAAAGCAGCAATCTCCTCAAACATCACGAGCTGCCACTCAGGGTGGCGGCGACCTCCTGAGGTCATAGGCTCGAGAAGAGAGTGGCGGTGGGTCCGTGGCGCTCAGGCGGCCTGACGGTGTGACGATCACGAAGATCGTATCTAGGAGAAGGCGGAGCTGGACCCAGCAAGGATGGAGAGGAAGGACTGGGAACAGGACCCAGTAGAGACGAAGGCTCAAGAGGGGGAGTAATAGGCCGAGGACGGCGAGAGTAGTGCAAGGGGAAACCTCAACAAAAGAGCGCGGAGGAAAATCCGGTGGAGGCAAAACAGGTGGAGCCGGAGGTGAGGGAGACAGAGTAGATGGAGGATGATGCGAAACAGTGGTGGAAAACTGATAGTCGGGAAAAATCAAAAAGGAGATCGACTCAGTAAGAGAATCTGGGCTGACAGTGGGGGAACGAGGGTAGTACGATCGGGACTCGTCAAAAGTGACATCCTTAGAAATCCTCATCCTGCAAGCAACAGGGTCATAACAACGATAACCCTTATGCTCAAGACTGTAGCCAAGAAAAACACACTTAACAGACTAAGCAGTCAGCTTGGTGCGGTCATGAGGTGGAAGAAGGATTTAAGCAGAACCTGGTAAAGCTGCGAAGGTGATCTGTACTCTGGAGCTCGACCAAAGAGACGCTCGACAGGAGTAGAACCCTGAAGAGCAGTGGAAGGCTGCAGGTTGATGAGAAAAGCAGCAATAGAAACAACCTCAACCTAGAAGTGAGGGGGAACAGAAGAGGCAAGCATGAGAGGGCGAGCAGTCTCAAGCAAATGACGATGCTTACGCTCAGAGACACTGCTTACGGCGTGAGCACCGAGACAAAGTCTTGGGGAAGAGTGCCTGCTTTCGTGAAAACAACGCATAAGCGGCGATAGATATTCACCAGCAGAGTCGGCACGAAACACACGAATGGCCGAATCAAACTGAGTGTGAACCATGGTGGCGAACATCTGGTAAATAGAGAGAACCTGGCTGCGAGAGGACATGAAGTAGATCCAAGTATGACGAGAATAATCATCAATAAATATCACATAATAGCAATAACCCCCTTTCGAAACGAAGGGAGCCGGACCCCCAAACATCAGAGTGAACAAGATCAAAAGGACAAATAGAAATAGAATCACTAGAGGGATAGGAGAGCTGCAACTGCTTGCCAAGCTTGCAACCCATGCAATGTAAAGAGGTGTCCCTAGAAACAGACCCAAGAACACCACAGCCGACTAAAGACGATAGACGCGAGCCACAGAGATGACCGAGACGATGGTGCTACTGAGCGAAGGAGGTAGTGGAGGACGCAGCAAGACTAGAGGTAGTGGCAGTGGTCGACTGGCTAGTGGAGACAGTGGAAGAAAGATGAAGCCAGTCGAGCCCCTAGAGACGCTGCAAATCACGACACCGAGGGCCAGTACCAAGCAGAGCCCCCGTGCGGTGGTCCTAAACACAACAAGAGTCAGACTCAAGAACACCACGACAGTCGTGATCAATGATCTGACCAGCCGACATAAGCTGCATAGTAAGCTGAGGAACATAAGAGACTGCAGGAATATGAAAAGAAGTGGAAAGGGTGCCTCGGCCTGCAACAGGAAGAGAGGTACCATCTGTAGTCTGAATAGTGGAAGGAAAATCTGTGGAACGCACGGAAGTAAGATGGGTAGAATCTGGTGTTATGTGAAAAGAAGCACTAGAGTCCAAGATCCACGGAGACAAGATACCTGATGAGGGAGGAGGCGGAAGCGGAGGTGAGGAAGACTGCTGAGAAGCCAGATGAGCAGAACCCGAGGAGTCTGAGGACGAGCCAACACCGAGACGATGAAGCAGTGAGAGGAGCTGCTGTGTGGCGTCACCAGAGGAGCCATGGCGAGAGGCGCCAGCTCCTGAGTGAGAGGAACCTCCAGAGCCCTTCGGGGGACGTCCACCCCGACGACTCTAGTCCCTCCTCCGCTTGTAGCAATCCCGATACTGTGGCGCCACCGCGACAATGAGATCAGATGGAGACCCGCGATAGAAGCGGCAACCACCGGAGGAGGGGGAGGATCACGGTCGATCTTGAAGAAACCGACGAAGGAAAGCGAGTCTTTGGCATAAGAAAGATCAGATCATCGAGCCACACCATGGTGACGAGTCTCCTCAGCACGCACACCGTGAGGGCCTCCACCAAGCTCGGGCGCGGTGGCGAGTCGAGCCGAAACGCACGCATCTCGAACTCAGCCGAGACGCAGCGTCGAGAAGTTGTAAAGACGGTGAGTCTCGTGGTTAGCGCGGAGCCGCACATAGCAAGGACAAGTCCGGCAGACATCCGGCCCCAGAGAGTCAAGCTGACGCCACACCTCAGACAGCTTCTGGTAGAAGTCGTCCACGGTGGCATCGAGCTGCTGAAGATAATGCGTCTGGTGCACGACTGAGAGATACATAGCATCACTCGTCGGCTGGTAGTGAGCTCGGAGGCGTTCCCACATAAGTTGTGTCGTCGGTAGCTCCGCCACATCCATGGGGGTGGTCACGGGCATGCTACCTACCAGGATAGTGGTAGCACGAGCCTCGGCCTCCTGCCAGCGCTCGTAGGCATGCAGCTCAGACTGGTAGAGCTCCAGGGCCTCCTCCAGTGCAGCATTGGCGGCCTCCTGAGCCGCCTGATCCGCACCAGCAGAGAGAGCGGGCAGAGCTGGCGGTGTAGGGCGAGGCGAACATGGCTGCTCGCCGGTGAGATGACCCCAAAGACGCTGGCTGTTGAGGTGGATCCTCAAGTGAACAACCCACTCCCAGAAGTTCGTCCCATCGAACCGAACTGGGGGAAGCGGGATGGCGAAGGAGCCTCCGGTAGAAGCCATCAACCGCTGGTTTTTTTTTTACCAGAGAAGCCGAAGCAGGGATAAGCCAAAGCTAAAAGCCGCTGGCTCTAAGTAGATCAGTGGAGCCGATGAGGAGGAACTGGAGCCGGAGCTAGAAGCCGGAACTGCCGGCTCCACCAAACCAAAATAAAACAGAGAGAAGCTCTGTGCTTCGGCTCGGCATGGAGAGGGAACCAGCGCGTGAAGCTCGGGCGCGTGAGCCAGCGGAGAAGACAGAGCCGACGCCGGCGGAGGAGAAGGCGTGGGTCCGGCACGGAGGCTCAAGATGACCGGATCTGACACCGAGGCCGACGCGTGGAGGCGGCGTGGAGGCGGCTAGAGGCGACGCTGAAGCAATGAGGCAGAGATGGAGGCCAGCAGAGCCGCCAGGATCCGACGCCGAGGCCGACGTGGAGGCGGCCTTCGGTAGAGAGCGCCACGACCTCACCGCTTTCGGATGGAGCGGCACTCGGGTGGCTTAGACCGGCTCCAAGGAAGAGAAGAGCAGTAGGAGGCTTGGCGCGGGGGCAGTGGCGGCGGCGGTTGTTGGTCAAGGAGGTAGGGTTTCTATGATTAGGGTTTCCATGGCTCTGATACCATGTTAGAATAATACATCTGATCTATTCCAATGGGCCAAAGGCCAATATATAACATGTACAAGGTTGGACAATAGCAAATAACACCCTTCACTATATACATATCTAACATCACCAACTCACTCATACCTTAGTCTGCCTCCCCGTCCCACCTCTAAAAAACCTCCAAGAAAAAAACAAGTAAAGACTAGAGAAAAACGGTTCCCACATCCAAATTCCAACAAATTCTATCTCAAAATTGTACTCCCAACAAAAACCGGTAAGAAAAGACTGGAAAAAAAACTTCCCTAAAAAATTTCCTCCAACTAACTCACCTTATTATCTCTTCAAACAAAATCCTCCTAACAAACACACCTCCTTATCAATTCTAATCCCAACCATAAGAATCCCTTGCAATAAATCCCTCGAACTTAAGGCGTTTATGAATCTTGCAAACATGTACATGTACATCATTCCATTTAAACAATAGAAAGATTTTCTTTTGAATGGTTCTGAAAGCAAATTTTATGATCAATTGTTGTGTTAGGATAAAAGAAAATCTATATCATACCATGTTAATCATATTCCTTTGTAATATGCGGGCACTCAGCTAGTCTTAGTATAGATCTAGTATTAGCTTTTCATTATATAGCCCAAAACTTAATTCCAACCAGGCTCAAACTCAGTTCCAAGTCGAGCAAGCCTAGCTGGGCTGGTTTAAGGTAGGCTTGTTGACACCCCTACTTCCACAGCTCTACCACACGCATGAGAAAATTCTACATGATGTGTCTTCCCAGTCTGGATTCATGGTAGCTCACTAGTTATTTTGTTTTAAGTCAACATGGAAAATCAGGCTAGTAAAAGTTGTAAAACTGAGCAAGCGACACAAGTTAAATACAACTAGCTGGGGGCAAAACATGCCCACCCTTCTCCCTCCCTGGTGGCTAGTCCCTACCCCAATACACGTCCTTCCTTCCAACAAAACGCAAGCAACCACTACAACCACGCTGCACCTACCGATCCGGATAGGGCACCGCAGCCACGATCTCTAGAGAATTACACCTCGCTACGCTCAGAAAGCCCACTAAATTGGTGAATCGATGGCTTAGGTGCAGGGACGCCCATCGCTACACTACATAATCAGACCAACAAAACACTACAGCAAAGGATTCATCTGAGCGCAGAGCATCAGGTCCAGATCAAACGGGCGGCACCGCCCGATCTACGAGCTACCGCGCTCCGGTGATCCAGTTCGCCGCCCCAGGCAACGGAAGCGAGATTGGAACACTGATTTGCCACGGGGACGCGGAATCCGGGCACCGAAGCGACGGATCGGAGAAGCAGCGCGCGAGATGGAGCGAAGCGATCGATCGGAAGGATAACTCTACCTTGAGGCCGTCGACGGAGAGGAGACCGCTGAGGATGCACTCCTTGAGGCCCGTGCCCAGCACGACCACGTCGTACTCCTCATCCATCGCGGAGGTGGCGGCTCGGCGAGTTGGTCGCGGTGGTTCCTGAGGGCGAGAGGGGGTGATGCGGCGGAGACGAGAAGTGGAGTTGACGAAAGGCAGCGGTGGGGGTGGTATGTGGCGTTTGGGAATCCGGAATTTGGATGCGATGCCAAAAAACACGGCCCGTCGCTTTCGCGTGCAGGTCCTCCGATGGCGGAATATTTGCGCACATGGGCTTCGGTTTTTTGTTCAAAGTATAGGCAATAAATATACTTAGTCACTTTTCACATGTTTGCCGATAAAAATATTGTACACCTTGCGGATCTAGTGTAGTTTTCCAAACTATACCTCGTAAGTCATAAGTCTTTAACTATATAAGTATTCATCACCTTATTGCCTGGTTGCTTGTGCTTGAGATATTATTGCAGGGTTTTTGCTCAAAGTGCATGCTTGATCTCATATAGCTTGTTTGTAGTTTGGTTTGAACTCTTTAGTTGTCTGGGTTAAAATGGTTGTGCTGGTTATCTGTAATAGTCTAGGGGTGCTTGGTCGGTTTCTTTGAGCCTGGCCTGTAAATTGGTGTTTCCAATTCTTTGAGTTGGTTGGCTGGTCGTTTGTAAGAACTCTTAATTGCTTTCTATAAAAGCAGGGTATCCTTCCTTTTCAAAAAAAAAAAAGTATACATAGTTGGCTGATTAGTCAATTTTTATTCATTACATCATACCTCAAGATTCGTGCTCCAATTAGTTTCATTGGTTCCACCG
Organism: Phyllostachys edulis; assembly: GCA_036346405.1. Taxonomy (NCBI): domain Eukaryota; kingdom Viridiplantae; phylum Streptophyta; class Magnoliopsida; order Poales; family Poaceae; genus Phyllostachys; species Phyllostachys edulis. The sequence goes on along the minus strand of JAYEVD010000870.1, from coordinate 22,046 downwards.
AGCATCTAACTATAGATTTCAATTTCTCAATGAGAGCACGACAATGACTCAATGAGAGCACCATTGGCTGCAAGAATAGTCAAGCAATAGGTGGCATTGACAACAATGGGTCGAATTAGATTTTGTGAGGGTACCAAATTGTTTATCAAAACAAATTTGTTAGACACTACCAGAAACAGGTTGTTTCCCGAGTGCCATAAACATTCGGGAAACTACCAAAAACACTCGGGATACTTATTTCCGAGTGTTACACTCGGGACAGTTTAGTCGGGACAAAACTATTTCCCGAGTGTTACGCTCGGGAAATAAGAATTCGCCGTGTGTTTATATAAACACTCGGGAAAAAGGCAACACTCGGGAAAAAATTATCACAACGGTTTTAGCAACCGTAATGGAATACGTTACTGAGTGTTGGCACTCGAAAATCATGCCATTGACACTCGGGAAACTTTCTGTCTCGACGAGTCCCAAAAATTAGCCCGAGTGTTAACGCTCGGGAATTGTATTTATTTCCCGAGTGTATGTCAAACAGTGGCACTCGGGAGTTAAAAAAAATAGCATATTCACCAATTTTGTAGGTGCGATTTTGCATTTAATTTTGAATAGGCTGACAGAAAACTCAGCAATCAAATAGACGATACATTCCACGGCAAGAAAAAATACCACCAATTAGCCACAAATCATTACATATATAGATTCGACAACACTGATATAATTCCCGAGTTCACAATACAACATTCACATATATATTTAGATCGTATCGACATCCACAACATTCGAGTGTTTGACATCAGATTTACAAATGAAATCCAATCAGTATTTTTACACTAGCAAGCAGAAGAAGAAGATGACCGCACGGCACCTCGGCGTCATGCTTATTCAAAGACTGTAATTTGGGAGTCTTGCTCAACTTTTGTCGGGCTACTGGCTGACTGCTGACTGAGCCAACTAGGACCGGACACAATGTTTTCATGATCGCTAATTTGCCCCGGAGGCTTCAACTCAAAGCCTTCTATCACATTATTGTCCCGAAAGCTCATCTTTGGCAACTCAATCCTTGTTGGTGAACTATCGAAATTGGTGTCTTCGGAATCAATGGTGGTAGGTCAAAATCTTCCTCGCCCAAAGAGTAACTTTAGAAAATTTGGTTCTTTTGTGGTCTGAATAGGGAGTTGTGTTTGCACTTCCAAGTTATTGATATCTCTTTTTGCATCAACATTTGTAGGCACCTTTCGATGATCTTGAGTCAAAATTTCACCGCTTGGATCAACCTGAAAAGGAAATGACAATGTTTCAATACCATAACGAGAATTGATTGTTGGTGCATAAATACTAGCAACAGTAAAACAATCAACTACGGGAAAAACAAATCCAAGATGCTATGGTAGTTTTAACGGCAAGTATTACAAAATGCCTTCATAAATCTTTTTATTAACTTGTAAGTGGTACATATTAACATGCACACTTGTTGTACATTCCATGCATGTGTTACCTATCTATGATATTGGTAGTCATTTGCTCGAGGATCATCATGTAACGCACCATAGTATAAGCACGATACAATACATTATCACAATCAAGGTACCTCATAACAAAAGCAATGCCTATTATATCTTAAAAATAAATTAGTCAATACTCAATACAATAAGTGCCAAACTCAAGAAAATGCCATATTTTGTCCCAACTAATGTAGATTGCAAAGTTTCCAAAGATTGATTTTTTTCGAGAATAAGCAGGAGGGCTGCATATTTTTGCATTAAGACAGGACAGAGATTGACACTTTTGAGGAACGGTGATCTCTATTCACAAGCTCCTAGAGTTGAAGTCAACAGATATATGGTGAGCTCTCCACATACACGGCATGGGTAAACTCCCTTAGAAAAAGGCTTGGCAATGGAACCACATTGGCTTGTGCAAATGGAAGGTATATTTCTCTTTTGCAATGGACTGTAAGTAATATGATCAACTACATCATACTGCAAAGAACAAAGATTTCCTCAATAGGGAGTTCACTCCCAAGTCACCCTCGGCAACCATAGCCTATGGCATTCAACATTACATAAGTCGAACTTCAAATGTTTAAATTAAAAAGGTCACATTCTAATGTTAAGAATCAAAACAAGGAAAAAAGGAGGAAGTTCTATTCATGATTTTGTTTTGAATGAAAACAGTAGGAGAGGCTCCTACTGTATAGATAGATAGATAAATAAAACAAGATAACAAACAAGTTGGCCATAAAACTCTAATGCCATTCATTGTTAAGATGAATCTTTTGAAAGCATCTTACTAAGCAAATTAAAATCGTACTATTACCCCATCAGATGCCGTGATGATTGAATGTAGGTTAGGAATGGAATCTGCACTTTCAATTTTCACGATTACGTGTATATCGGCATTGGTGCCTAGAAATCAAAATCAAAATACACAATCAAGACATAATCAAAAAAAGTGCTGGGCATAATTGATTATAAAGTAGGGAATAATTGATACTTCTGAGATAATCCTTCAATTCATGCACAACTTGAGCATCTTTGACAAAAGAAACAGCATAGTAGTCAACCTAATTTTCCACACCAAACTTAATGTTGTCCCAATCCTTATCTGCAAGTTTGGAACATGCGCATGAAACAAGAGCATCTATAATATTTAGTGAAAAGAATGTTGACTATTACCGAAGAATGTATCAGGCCATTGAGTATTGACGGTACTATAAAGTGCTAATGAGCATTGAAAGAAAAACATAAGCAAGTAATTTTGCTACTAGTCTACTAGACTTATCAAACTAAGGACGTGGATTCAGACATACATATTGATCTGCTTACACCCAACTAAGGTTTCGTGTTTTTTCCATTATGATATATGAACAAGTGATACTCTGAAGCTTCGAACAACGAACAATTTCTTAAATATAGCAATGTGAAATGATTCCTTGTTGCTCTCGCTCTCACTGCTTGTAACATAATTGAACAACCCAAAGCAAGTAAATGCAGTTGCTGGCCCAACAACTGGAGGTTACACTAACGAAACATGGAAAATATTTGTTGGCCTTAGCTAGCAACAAATTCGTAAGTGTTTCAGAGACTGACCTTGCAACTGAATTTATCGCCGACATCCCTTTTATTTAATTTTTGGGGAAATTAGCTCAATAAACACTGCAAAAGATGTATACATTAGGAAATAACATCCCATCTGAGGCCGACAAGTAGACCTTGGGACCATTTGTCAGTGACATATTGATATTATTTTCCAGCTTGCATGATCTTTGCAGTGCTATTGAGCAATTTACCCCTTTATTCTTTGAAGTTCCCAAGTACAATCTAAAAAGGAACTCTACAAGTAAACTAAAGAACTTCAAAGCAATAAACAACCAAAATATTGCAGTTTACACGAGCAGTTAAGCAATAGTAGTCAAACGAAGCTCTTCAACATCCATTTTTATTACCTGTAAGATGTTAAGAATAGATCTAATAACATCTTGGTTCTTCAGGATATCAATGCTTTGACTTGCCTGTCCAATTATTTCCGCCCATTTCTGCCGATGCATAAGATAACCATGTCAAAACTATCATCAAGAGAAAACATGACAAAAGCAAAAGTGCATACTAGAATGCAAAACATGGAACCTGATTAGGAAGGCTCATCAATCTCTTGAGGTATTCATCCTCTTAGTATTATCGATTCAATTTGAATCATGTTGTCGACTGAGCGAAGAAGCACGATAGCACACAAGGTAATATTAATAATGGGTTATATTAATTGAAACCACATTATGCTCAAGTTTGTTCAACATACCGATTCATAAAAAGTATGAATCTAGTGTGGCTCAAGATCAGCAATTGTCGTAGGAAGGCTGGACAGCAGTTCAGAAACAAAACTCATGTAGGAAGGCTAAAGATAAGCATTATCAAGCTCATGTAAGAAAACAAAGATTCATCATTCACCCATAGATCATCTCACAAGAGCATCTATACATATATCTCTCAGTTCATCACATATGCATCACAGAGTGCGAGGAAATGGAGAGAATAGAGCAGGGTTCACCTCAGTGCAAACATCAGCAACCATGGCGGTGGTAGCCCGCATCAAACACAACATTCACCATGCATATCAGCTAGCAACCCACATCCATCCGCCTCTTCATGCATAAACAACCGTAAGCCACATCAAGAAGGGAAATCAAGATACCAATGAAAGCAAAACAAAAATGAAAGGGGTGCTTCTCAGGGAGCAATGAAGCGAGGCCGAGATCGCGAGTGGGCGAGGCGGTGAGGCCGAGCCGAGCCAGAGGCGACGCTGCCTACGGCCGCCAAGGCGGAGGGAGGCCGTGGGAGCTATGAGGAGCCGGGAGGAGCCAGGCGGCGGCTTGACCGAAGCCGGCGGGCAATGAACCGAGCAACAAGACGGGCGATGGGGAAGCAAGCGCATGGCGGCAGGGGGAGCTGGGAGACCGTGGCGTGATCGGCGCCAAGAGGCGGCGGCGCGGTGGGCCGCACAAGTTAAGCGGCTGCCCCAGTGCCGCGCTGAGGTGGAGCCAGACGACGTGGCGGTGGCGCCATAGGGAGGTGGCGCCAGAGATTAAGCGATCAGCCAAGCGCCAGAGAGAAGGAGGTCGGCGGTGCTGGAGGAGGAGGAGGCGGCGGCGCCGGGAGGAGGAAAGGAGGGAGGCGGCAAGGGGGAGGGGGAACCACAATGGGGAGGAGGGGGAGGAGGCGGGCGGCGGCAATGAGGAGCGGCTGTGGGATTAGGGTTAGAGGAAAAGAGGCGCAGCCGAAAAAATGAGGCGCGGACGGAAAAAAAGAGGCGCGACGGAAAGAAAAAGGGCGCGGACGGAAGAAAAAAAAGTGCGACGGAGAAAAAAAGGTCCCGAGTGTTTGCGATCCAATGCACTCGGGATTGTATATTATTTCCCGAGTGTTATGGGAAACACTCGGGAAAGTTCCTTTTACCGAGTGTTTACTTTCTTATCCCGAGTGTCCTATGAAACACTCGAGATCTGTTCGAGTGTTTTCGTTCAGACACTCGGAAAATACATAGACACTCGGAAAATATGTGTTTTCTGGTAGTGAGATGGCGTCGCCGAAGGGCAAAGACCAAGAGAGTTGCTATGGTATCATGTGCCACTATAGGATATGGCTACATTAGGGCGGGCGATGTGTAGGGAGGAAAGCATGCGGGTAGGGAAGATGATGTTATCCAAACAGTTACAAAAATGTCTTAGTAGAAAATCGGTCAGCTAACATGAAGATAACCACTTTTGTTGTTTCCCTTGCCTTACGTCGGTAGGGTCCTCATATAGTCATATACCTTACATTTCTTGTTTTTCTTGGGCTGCATGAAAACTAACAATGTTCCCTCTTCTTTGCCGGGGCTCGGTTTTTTAAATTTTGTTGCCCTTGGTTTCAAACCTGCCTTGTTACATGAAATGTGGCCAACTGTATAATTTTCATGAATCTATTGGCAATCCAAGCAGTTGAAAAATGGCTTATCTTTAAGGCTTGTTTGGACATGGAGGGATCAACCCAATCCCTTTGGATTAGATGGGATTTTAGTTCAAATTTCATGTCAATCTGAAGAGTATCACATTATATCCAAACAAACCCTTAGGGGGAAAATCGGTCAGCTAACAGGAAGATTGTTGTTTCTCTGAGCCTATGTCCGTAGGATAATTGCGTACCTTACATTTCTTGTTTTGTTCTTCTCGTTCTTGTTTTTCTTGGGCTGCATGAAATCTAACAACATTCTCTCTTCTTTTCCGGTTGGCTTGGCTCGGTTTTTATTAAATTTTATTGCCCGTTTGGTTCCAAACAAAACCTGCTTTAATTGTTACGTAAAATATGGCCAGCCGTATAATTTTGAGACACGCTATCTAAAAAAGTATTATCGCAGGGCCACCGATTCAGCGCTAGAAGTAGGCAGTTACATGCTTATGCCCCTGTATGGAACATGGGAATTTCACACGTTCATAAGAAACTGATAGGCATAACTGTAAAGTGGATATAATGCATCACCAAGGAACATGAACATGTTGAAACGTGACCAGAGTTTCTTGTTTGTCTACACCATTCGATCATCATGAAAGTAACAAAGGAAATCACATCATTCCATCATTTTGAAAGATTTTGCATAGTGCTGCTAGCAAGCATGGACCTGAACACCTATGCAATATGCAGCTGAAGTAACTCGGGCCGATCACAAAGTAGGATCTGTCCTGTGGTGTTCCTCTCGGAAGTATGGTGTCTTGAAGAAATGTAGGGTTTGATTTGAAAATCTAGTATTCTTCAGCAGCACTGGCAGCGCTGAGATCAACGCTAAGATCAACAGTCTGCAAGAAGAGCACAGAGCTAAGTGTAATCCATATTTCGAACACAAAATGTGACATTGATCGTAGTACCAAACTGCAATATCCAAGAGCTATATAGTAGGAAATAGTTTTGCTCGAGGGAACATTCTCTATGGCCGAAAGGAGTCAAACAAAGACTGACTAGTGAATAAAAACTAAACAGCAGAACTCGGGAACAAGTTGTGAGCTCTCAGAGTTTAAGCTACATTAACAGAAATAAATATCGGCTACAGCCGCATTATTTCGATAGCAACAAAAGGCATTTCAAAAGTAAAAGAAGTGAACCTGAAGCTTACCTTTCCAGTAATCATTGTGTACATATTAAGAACATCTGTCACAGTTGTCTCAAAGTGCGTAGTAGCATCATAACTCTGCAAAGAGAAAAACTGCCATAAACATCTACTAAAATATTGAGACTTCACGTTCATTATCATATACAGCAAAACTTACAGTTGAGACAAAGCAGTTATCAAGAGATGGTTCATTCACTGGTTCATATCTGTCATACATATCAAAAAACAGCTCATCTACTGGACCAAGTAGATCAATTCCAGGCTTTAGTTCGGATTGTGCATTATCAGTCTCTGCTTCTGCAGACACAAATGCAATGAACTTCCCATTTGGTGCGACGTTGTGAGTGTATGAGCAACAGAAGACATACCTAAGAAACATGAACCAGCATACATGTCATAATCAAGCAATGGAAACTGAAGTTAGACATGTATCCAATGAAAATTATTTGAGAATTGAGATAGAAGGAGAAGCCCCACATGTCTGACTTGCGCCCAAGTTGCTTTTGTGGCAAAATAATCTGAACCGAGTGGGAATCATTTGTGTTTGGCATCGGGTGGCTCATAATGGCAATTGCGCATGCAACTTTTCCAATCTTCCTTACCTGTTCACAAACACAAAGTGAACCACAAAGTAGGAGAGCGATATGTAGCAAAACAGTCAGCAGCCAACAAGAATTAGAAGAGAACAGACCAGGAAGGTTCAAAATTTCAGTAAATTTGGTTGAAACATAAGAATTTCAGTATTTGGTTAGAGCATATGTAAACAACGTACAATTTTAAATAGACACAGTGATATTTACCTTGTTAGGCAAGTAAGAAGGATCACAGACAACTTTTTTGCATTTAGCAGTTTCACCTTCTGATGTAACACCACACACTTTTCCCTCTATATCAAATTCAACCTGGAAAAGAGTGTATTTGGAAATTTGTTCTCATTCAAGTGACATGAATCATTAGCATGAAAGGGATAAGACCTACCTTGCACTCTGGCTTATTTAACATATAAGTACCACCATAAACAGCGCTTAGACGTGCAAAAGCCTGAAACATAAGACAGCCATGTAACTTGTAAGCATCTTAAAAGCATCAACATGCAGTATACAAGGTATTAGCTCAAAGATTTGAAAAATAACTGACCTGTGGCAGCTCACCCAACCCATATAATGGGTAAATATAAGGTGAGCCTCCTTGGAAGCGTGCAAGAGACTCAGCATAAAGCTAACAGCAACCAGTGAAGTTTGATTATGCTCCATCAATCAAGGATACTTAAACGACAGAAATATCACCAAACGGATATACAAGGAAGCAGATTATATCACTTATAATAATTTTAATAAGTTAGTAACCATCTATCTTCTTGGGGAAAAACAACTATCAAATCTTCAGTCAGGACATACTTTCATTCTTTTTACAGTATCAAGTGCTGCTTCGTTTAGGTAACGATCATCCCTGTGAAGAGCAAGCGCATGGCCAATGAAATCCACAGTATCATCACTCAATCCGTGTTTCCTGATAAACAAACAACAAACAACAAATAAGGTTACTTACGATGCAGAATGAGGTAACAAGAGAGATATCCTTTCACAACATGAGAAGGCTTGCCAGTACATTATATATCCTGCAACTCTAGCAATTTTCTCAAAAGAAAGTAAATCATCCGACCAATCCCTATTTCTAGAGAAAAAAATAAAAGGAGAACAAAAAGAAGTGCTTGAGATGCATATGCAATTAGAACAAGCATGTAAAATATTCTTGCCTAACATGGAGAAGGCTAAAAACCATATTTTGTACATTTCAGCGGCTGAACAGAATAAGCAACTTTCTTTAAATTTTTTAACCAAAAAAACGTATATTACTGATACAACAATGCTGACAGAATAGACTAGGCACTCACACAATCAATTCTCTAGTTGTCATCCTTGTAAGGTCCAATCCTTGATGTGTTTTTGGATCAGCTTCATTGTAATCTTGGACATAAATGAAAAAGTTCCTTGCTCTACGTTTCTCAAATAAGCCCATCAAAGGAGATTTTAGAGCCTCCATGTCAGTGGCAGGAACCTTGTAAATCTGATGCAAATGCAACACAACAACAGAATGGAGGTGATCAGTTCGAATAATAGTGCTAAAATACAGGAGATCAAAGAACTGCTTATGACCAATCCAGCAAAGGTGCCATCCATACAAGATAGGACTATAGGAGGGGTGAGTGTAAGCTGAAGGTCTTACCTTCCCTTTGCTGAAGACATAGCTTCCATCAACAGCCTTGAATGACAAATACTTTGTCACATCAGTGTGAATGAGAGTACGAACCAAAGTTCCATTTGCCATCATAAACTGGTTAGCAAGAGAGAGAGACTTTATGTTCATCAAGCAATTAACATCTCAATACATTACTTGTAGGCTAGTAGCATTTCATAATCTGAACCAAGCTTTTGTGTATTAATTGATAACAACTATGATCCAATTAACAAGAAACACTATCTGGACCAGGGTTCCAATACCGGGTGAGAACTGGATGGTTACCGATCAAAACTGGTATAACCAGTATCAAGGTACTAGGAGTTGTGTTGAATAATATAGATACTAGTTGGTGTGCAAGACTAAGGAAATACAAAATAATACGAGAAAAAACAAAGCAAATGAAAAAGGAAATACTACTTGTCTACTTGACCGGAAGCCTCTGGAAAACCAGAAGAATTCTGGTGTACCAGGTGGGTCCAGAATTTCGGGGAAAATGGGAAACACCGATACAGAACCCTGATGTGTACATTTTTTACATTTTAGTTGCAGTGTTTTAAATAGCAGTACTATAGTAGTGTTATGGGTCATGGCCAGTTGGCCACTATGAAGCAGCCCACAGCAACTGCTATACCACATAGCATGTAGTAAGCACTTATGTATACAGATGTTTCAGCATTCATTGGCACCCATCCATTGATTTTCATTGGCATATCCAATCTTCCAGAAGCTCTTTCTTGCACCACCTCGTTGATTTTCCGCAAGCTAATAATTAATATATACTAGTATGATACTAAATTTAGAAGTCCCAACTTTTGTAACTTTCTCATTATGTCATATTAATTGTCCAAGAACTGCCCCATGACATGATCAGAAATCATGAACTACAGACCCTACATTCAAGGTAAGTTTTATAATTTTTTCCTATAGAGATACAAGATAGGTAATCATTATACTTCTCCAAATTTAACTCGTGTGTTGCATCTGCTATCAATTATGAAACACTCCGCCACACCATAGTTACCGGATTCATTATAAAACCCCGCGAATCGCGAACCAGATTCGTCGAACCTGAACCAGTTTAGGGTACAGGGTTCGTGTTCGCAGTGGACATTGGAAGAAAAAGTAGCGAACTACGAACCCAAATCCCGTACTGCGACTCGGACGAACCGCGTTTCTAGTAACTATGCGCCACACACTCATCCGATCTGGTATTTTAACAATGTTTACTGGTCATACATCAATGTTTTCCTTATTTCTAAATCACTCAAATCAATCAGAATAAAGCTTATAATTTGCCAGGAAAAAGTAATGCAACAGCGGCATATTCAGTTAATATTTGCTGCACAAATATGATGAGTCTATACTCATTAACTGTGCTAATAAAAAAGCAGCACACAGATGGATTTCATCTACAGGGCATGTCACACCTTGGAACCATGTCTACATTGTAATCCTGCTTGCGCCTAGATGTGCCGGTGGTTTGTCTTCTCCTTAAACCTCTTCCAAAGCTGTCACACGGAAAAAAAAATCACAATGAAAAAAGAACTATAAGACTTCATCAACCACATTAACTACCAAAACCAACTGGATGACTTGCATAGAGACGAGTATTTTAAGATAGTATGTATGAATACATTTAGAACCTCATTTTAGTTGCATTTTCAATTTAAACCAAACTCATTATAGATATATAATTGCTTGCCTGGTTCAGGTTGAGGGAGGTGGAATCTCCTCCGTAGTAGTCATTTCTATCCATGTGCAAAACCTGCAAAAGCATCGCAAGAGGATACTTTAGAACCCATTTAGCAAGTTCACCATGTTGGTGTTAGAGATATATATCTACATGTGTTATTCCCCATTGTTATGAGGGTTATGTGTATATTCACCACCAGTATCTTGTGTATATATACTGGCCCATTGGCCTCATATTGAATACATGCACTATTCATAACATGGTATCGAGGCGTACCTAGGGTTTCGCCGCTTGTCACAACGCCGCCTCTCGGATCCGATCTGGAGGTCGCCGCTTCGTCGTCATCTTTAGCGACTCCTCTTGGCTTGAGTCGGCTGCCGCCTTGTGCGCTAAATCTCCGCTTCGCTTGCCGTCGCCAGCGCTCCATCCCTGCCGTAAATCGCTTCAGGCGCTCCTTCAGCTAGATCTTCTCCCAGCGCTCCTCGGTCCTCCCGGCCCCGCGCCTCCTCCGAGTCCCGGTTTGCCGTGCCTCCCTCACGGAACCGTCGTCCTCCGACCCTGAGGCCTCCCGCCGTCGTCAGCTATCCTCCCGGCCGTTGCGCCTCTCCGAGTCCCGGTCCCGCCGCCTCCACAGCACCTCCCGCCATCTCCTCGCAGCTCTCCGCGCTTCTCCCTGTCGCCGGAGTTGTCGCCGCCGCCGCTTCTCGTCATGCCTGCCGCCGCCGTTTTGCAGGCCGCCGCCTTGCCTAAAAACGCCGCCCATGCCAGCCGCCCTACATGGCGCGCCTCTCGAGGAACCTAGGGTTCCCTGTTTTGCTTGTTTAGGGCCGAACCGAACCGCCCGTAAGTAAGTAAAAGAAAAAAGAAAAAAAAAAGAAAAAAAAAAAAAAAAAAAAAAAAAAACGCCGATCTAACCGCCGCAGTCGGCCGCGCTGTTGAACCGTTGCCTTAATCGCCATTGCCGTCAGCGCCCTCGATGGCTTCCGATTCGCATAGTGGTCTTTGATGCGATGCCACTCCCTCGCATGCTTTCGCCGCTCGTCCACTGCTACATCGGCGCTTCCACGCTTGAACAACGCCTCCTCGTGGCTGCCACGCAGTGGTGGTGGCGCCCTCCATCCGGCGGTGGCCCTCCTCGCTTCCCCTCTGCGACAAGGTCGGCCACATTGAGTCGGTGTTATAAGAAGCGGCGGCATCTTTCACGTCGTTCTTCTACTAGCACCAACATCGGTGCTTCTACATCGACGTCTGCGCCGACTCCTTCCCAGTTTCTCTCGAGGCGAGAATAGCGAACCGGCGCTTGCTTGCCACCGGGTTCTCCCTCGGCAGTTCTGCGGTTCCTACATTAACGCTGCGCCGACTCCTTGATAGTTTCTCTCACCGGCGAGAGATAGCCGAACCGATACTCGCTTGCTACTTGAGTTCTCCTTGACGAGTTCTGCGGTTACGCTATTGACTCTTGAACGCTGCGAAACCACTACCTCCACATCCGGCACCTCCGTGGATTCTTGATTACGGAGCATCTTTTCACATGACTCTGATTCTTCTACTCATCCTTCATTACACCCCTTGATTCTCCTGTCGGTGTTCTTCTGGCGATGGTACCTCTCTTCTGTCTCAGTCGAGGACCTCTTAGCAACTCATCTTTTCATGTTCCTCTGTTGCTCATGTTCCTCGCCTTACCATGCAACTTCTTCTGCTTTGGGCGGTCTTGATCTTGGTTGTCGAGTCATTCTCGACTCGACTCTTGTTGTGTTGGGGACCGCTACACGGGAGCTCGGTTGGTTCTGCCTCGGCGCCTTGACTCACAGCGTCTTTGGGAGCTTGATAGCTTCACCTTCCTTCCGCCGATCTCTCCGCCGCGCCACTCCGTCTCTGGCTCTTTCAGCGATGGCATCACCGTCTTGGCCATCTGTGTGGATCTCGTCATGTCGTCTTTAGTTAAATCGTGATCTTCAGGATCTGTCTCGAGACGTATCTTTAGATTGTCGAGTGTAAGTTAGGCAAAGCAGATTGACTTCCTTATCCTCATAGTGAGTCGGTGTCTCGGCGTCCTTTTGATCTTGTTCATTACGATGTTTGGGGTCCGCTCGCCGTTTGAAAGGGGTCATCGATACTATATCATATTTATAGATGATTTCTCTCGCCACACTTGGATATATTTCATGTCTTCGTAGTGAGGCCTTGTCTATCTATAAGCGGTTTGCCACTATGGTTCGCTTTACGATTCTCCACTCCTATTCGTGTTTTTCGTGGCTTGACTCTGCTGGCGAGTACCTCTCTCTTCACTGCTTGCAATTCCTTCTTTGAAAGCGGCACTCTCCTTCGATTCTCTTGTCCCGGTGCTCATGCTCGAGAATGGTGTTCTTTGGCGCAAGCATCATCGTCACCTTCTTGAGTCGGCTCGTGCCTTGATGATTGCCGCCTCTATTCCACCTCACTTTTGGGCGAGGTTTGTTTCCCTTGCCACCTATCTCGTCAACATCCGGCCTTCTTACGCTCTTGAGGGCAATTCTGTTGGCGTCTCTGTAGTCTCCTTCGACTACTCGCCCTTAAATCTGTTTGGGCTGCGTTTACTCGTTCTCCTCGCCCCTCGAGAACGCACAAAGCCGACCGCTTTCGATCTGTTGAGTGTGTCTTTACGGGATCTGATCACGAGCACAAGGGCTATCGGTCTTTGGGATCTGTTGGTCGACGGATCTGGATTTCTCGGGATGTGACTTTCGACGAGTCTCGTCCCTTCTACCCACGTCTGTCTCTCCTTGGCTTCCTCTGTGGAGTCTCTGTCTTTTGACCTTTCGAGATACACCTATCTCTGTCTTGCCCTCGTCCACCCACGTCCTTTGAGTCTCCACATATTTCCCTGTGGCCTCTCGCCATTATCGCTTGCCGTCTCCTGCGGCTTCTCGGGCTCCCCCACTACACTTGTCTACACTCTTGACCTCGTATTAAGGATCTTCGGATGAGCCCTCTTCTCTTGATGATTCATCTTCTTCGATGCTTCATCTTCCCGATGGGCCGTCTTCTCCTCGCTTCGCTCTCGCGATCGCTTGATCGATTCGGCCCCTGCCTGTTTTGCCTTTCTTTGCGCCTACTACTTCGTGAGCACGCCTCTATCGGGATCTTGTTACTCATCTGAGTGGCAGCATGCCATGGCCGAGGAGATTGCTGCCCTCGGCGTCTTGGTACTTGGGATCTTGTTCCTTTTCCATCTCACTCGTCCCATCACATGTAAGTGGGTCTATAAGATTAAGACTCGCTCGATGGCTCTCTTAGCGCTATAAAGTAGCGTCTTGTTGCTCGTGGCTTCGGCGAGAGCATGGTCGTGACTCTGACGAGACTTTTTGCTCTGTGGCCCACATGACCACCGTCGCGCTCTTCTTTCGGTGGCGTCTGTTACATGCTTCTGCATTCTCGGCTTGATGTCAAGAATGCCTTTCTTAATGGCGAGTTGCGTGAGAGGTCTACATGCATTACGCCACTGGGTATTACATTCTCGAGGGCATGGTGCATCGCCTTAATCGCTCTCTCTACGGCCTTAAGCAAGCCCCTCGTGCTTGGTTTGGCGCTTCTCCTCTGTGGTCACTGCTGGCGGCTTTTCGTGAGTGACCATGATCTGCGCTCTTTATCCACACTTCGTCTCGTGGTCGGACTCTTCTTCTTACGTATGTTGATGATATGATCATTACGGAGATGACTCGAGTACATTGCCTTTGTCAAGGCTCGTCTTAGTGGCGATTCGTATGTCGGATCTTGGTCCTCTTCGTTACTTCCTTGGGATTGAGGTTACTTCCACTCCAAATGGTTTCTTTATGTCCCAAGAAAGTATATTCAGATCTTCTTGATCGCGCCTCCCTCATCGATCGTCAGTCTTGTTGAGACTCCCATGGAGCTCAATGTTCACCTCAAACCCTCGATGGCGAGCCTCTTTACGATCAGGCTTCGCTATCGTCATCTTGTTGGGAGTCTTGTCTACCTTCTTTACTCGTCCGGATATCACTTATCCAGTTCACATTCGAGTCGATTCGTTTACGCTCCCTCGGGTCCACTGACCACCTTCTTGAGTTCTGCGATACCTTCGTGGGACTATCTCGCCGTCTCTTCTTTCCACGCTCGGCTCATTCTGACTTGAGCTTATTCGGATGCTACTTGGGCGGCGATCCTCGTCGCCGGGTCTATCTCTGCTTCTTGTGTTTTCTTGGTGGTTAAGCTTATTGCACGGAAGGCGAAGAAAGCAATTGCAGTGTCCGTTCGTCAGCGAGAGGTGAGTTCGAGCTATAGCTCTCTTAATGAGATTACTTAGCTCACTGTGGTTACTTGAGGATTTTGGTGTTTACTGTTACTACACCGACTCTCTCTTGTCGACAATCTGGTGCTTATCGATTGCCGTGACCTGTGAAGCATGAGCTCACCAAGCATATTGGTGTTGATGCTTCCTTCATGAGGTCTTGTGTGCATGAGCAGTGGTGCCCTTCAAGATGTGCCTTGAGCTTGGATAGCGGATTTCTTCACGAAGGCCCAGACTCGAGCACAACCGGCTTCTACCTCTCCAAACTCGGTGTTGTTGATCCACCATGAGTTTGAGGGTGTTAGAGATATATATCTACATGTGTTATTCCCCATTGTTATGAGGGTTATGTGTATATTCACCACCGTATCTTGTGTATATATCTTGGCCCATTGGCCTCATATTGAATACATGCACTATTCATAGCAGTTGGTAGTATCCTTGAATTGAGACATGCATTGAAGATCCACCATGTTTGGATCTGCGGTAAAAAACTCAACCGAACCCTCTCTTAGTCATCGGCTATGCAGTGCGGTCCTACTCTCAGGCCTCATTTCATCGCCTTACAAACATAAGTGCATCCCTACTGTTGGAATGAGGCTTCCTATCTATTCCAATAGGCCAAAATGCCAATATATAACATGTACAGGGTTGTCAACATGCAAAAAACACTCTAGGCTATATACATATCTAACATCCCTCTTTAAACTCATGGTGGATCAACAACATTGAGTTTGGAGAGGTAGAAACTATCTTTGAAATCTAGTCGTGCTTTGATGAAGAAATCGCTAGCTCAAGCTCCAAGGCACATCCTGAAGATCAATAATTTGGTCTTGCACCTGCGATCGCATGTACGAAGCATCCACTCCAATGTGCTTGGTGAGCTCACGCTTCACGAGATCTCGAGCAATATTGATCGCACTAGTACTATCTGATAAGAGAGTTCGGTCTTGAAGCGGAAACACCGAAATCCTCAAGTAGCCATCGCAACGGGTGATCTCGGTATCAGCAGCGTCATGGCTCTCAACTCGACCTCGGCTCAAGCGAGAAACAACAATCTGCCTCTTGGTCTTCCAGGCAATCAAGGAGGAACCAAGGGAAACACAATAGGCAGAAAGAGACCGGCGATCAGAATGATCGCTAGCCCAGGTCGCATCAGAGTACGCCTGAAGCTGCAAATAACTAGAGCGAGGAAAGAAAAGATGATGAGTGATGGTCCCGCGAAGATATCGCAGAACACGAAGAAGATGACTGTAGTGGAACTGAGTGGGAGTAGAGACGAATTGACTCAGGATGTGAACTGGGTGAGAGATGTCAGGACGAGTGATCCTAAGGTAGACAAGGCTCCCGATAAGATGGCGGTAGCAAGTGGGATTCTCAAGAGGCTTACCATCAGTAGGCCGAAGGTGAATACCAAGCTCCATAGGAGTATTCACCACACGCTGATCAGTGAGACAAGCGCGAGTAAGGATATCTTGAATGTACTTCTCCTAGGAGAGATAGTAGCCCTCGGACGTAGAAGTGATCTCAATCCCAAGGAAGTAACGAAGAGGACCCAAATCAGACATTAAGAACTGCTCATTAAGGACCATGAAGGAGCAGCGGATGCAAAATCGTAGCACTCAGGCGGCCTAACAGTATGACGACCATGAAGATCGTAACTGTGAGGAGAAGGCAGAGCGAGACCTAGCAAGGACGGAGAAGGAGAGCTAGGAACAAGGCCCAGCAAAGACGGAGGCTCAATGGAGAAGGAGTAGGCTGAGGACGACGAGAGTAGTGCAGAGTAAAGGGTGGAATCTTAACAAAAGAGCGGGAAGGAAAATCCAATGGAGGTGGAACAGGTGGAGTCGGAGGTTAGGGAGACGAAGAAGGTGGAAGATGAAGCGAAACAGTAGTGGAACAAGAGAATCTGACCTGACTGTGGGGGAACGAGGGTAGTAAGGTTGGGACTCGTCGAAAGTGGCGTCTGAGAGATCCTCATCTTCGAAAGCAACAGGTCGTAACAACGATAACCCTTATACTCAAGGTTGTAGCAAAAACCACATTAGCGGTGACCGATCGGCTTGGTGCGCTCACGAGGTGGAAGAAGGACCAAGCAGACCTGGCAAAGCTGCGAAGGTGGCGGTGCTGGAGCTCGACCATAGAGGCAGCTTCACAGGTAGAACCACGAAGAAGCGGTGGAAGGTTGTATGTTAATGAGAAGCGATCTTGAAGCGACTTTAGCCAGTGAGGGGAATAGAAGAGGCAAGGATGAGAGCGCGAGTCGTCTCAAGCAAGTGACGATGCTTACGCTCGAAACGGTGAGACAACATTGCGAGTGTGAGCATCGAACAAATCTTGGGGAAGAGTACCTGCGTGGCGAAAAACAACACAAAGCGTGGATAGATACTCACCAAGATGAAATCGACACGAAACACACGAATAGCCGAATCAAACTGAGTGCAAACCATGGCGGCCAACATCTGGTAAATAGAGAGAACCTGTCTGCGAGAGGACATGAAGTAGATCTAAGTATGACGAGAATAATCATCAATGAAAATCATAGAGTAGCGATGACCCCCTTTCGAAACGAAGGGAGCCAGACCCCAAACATCAGAGTCAACAAGATCAAAAGGACGAGTAGAAATAGAATCACTAGAGGGATAGGAGAGTTGCATCTGCTTGCCAAGCTTGCAACCCATAGAATGTAAAGAGGTGTCTCAGAAATAGAGCCAAAAACACCACGACCTACTAGTGACGATTGGCGATCATGAGAGATAACCAGACGATGGTGCCACCGGCGAAGAAGGTAGTGGAGGGCGCGCAAGACCGAGGTAGTGGTAGTGGTATTGGTGGTGGAGAGCTAGCGGAAGGAAGATGAAGCGGTCGAGCTCCCAAAGGCGCTGCGAATCATGGCGCCGAGGGCGATGCAAAGCAAAATCCCGTCTTGGCGGTCTTGAACACAACAAGAGTCAAACTCAAGAACAACACGACAGTCGTGATCAGTTATCTGACCTACCGACATAAGCTGCATAGCAAGCTGAGGAACATAAGGGACTGCAGGAACATGAAAAGAAGAAGTGGAAAGGGTGCCTCAGCCTGCAACAGGAAGAGAGGTACCATCTGTAGTCTGAACAGTAGAAGGAAAAACTATGGGACGCACGGAAGTGATGTGGTTAGAATCTGGTGTCATGTGAAAGGAAACACCAGAGTCCAAGATCCACGGAGGCAAGATACCTAACGAGGGAGGAGGCGGAGGCGAGCAAGACTGCTGAGAAGCAAGAGCCAGACGAGTAGAACTAGAGGAGTCTGAGGACGAGCCGACACCGAGTCGCTGGAGCAGTGAAAGGAGCTGTTGTGTGATGTCAACGGAGGAGCCCTGGCGAGAGGCGCAAGCTCGAGTGGGAGGAACCTCCAAAGCCCTTCGGGGGACGTCCACCCCGACGACCCTGGTCCCTCCTCCACTTGTAGCAATCCTGATACCTGTGGCCGTCACACTAGCAGTAGGTGCAGTGGAGTCTCCTCAGCATGCACACCCATGAGGGCCTCCACCAAGCTTCGAACGCACGCCTGATCTCAAACTCGGGCCAAGAGGCGTTAGGAAGTCGTGAGAGGCAGTGGGTCTCTGGTGGCGCAAAGCCGCACCTGATGAGGGACAAATCTGGCGAATCTCGAGGCCCTAGAGAGTCAAGCTAACGCTACACCTCAGACATCTGCTAGTAGAAGTCATCCACGGTGGCATCGAGCTGCTGAAGAGAATGCGTCTGGTGCACAACTGAGAGGTACATACCATCACTCGTCGACTGGTAGTGAGCTCGGAGACGCTCCCACATAAGTTGTGTCGTCGGCAGCTCCGCCACATCCATGGAGATGGCCACGGGCATGTTACCCACCAGGATGACGGTAGCACGAGCTTCCGCATCCTACCATCGCTCGTAGGCGTGCAATTTAGACTGGTAGAGCTCCAGGGCCTCCTCTAGTGCAGATTGGTGGCCTCCTGAGCCGCCTGATCCGCACCACCAGGAAGAGCTGGCAGAACTGGCGGCGTAGGGCGAGGCAGACAGGAGTGCTCGCCGATGAGATGCCCCCAGAGGCGCTGATTGTTGAGGTGAATCCTCATGTGCACAACCCACTCCGGAAGTTAAATCACGTCGAAGCGAACGAAGGGCGGGATGGCGAAAAGCGCCGGTGGAAGCCATCTGGAAGCGAGTGGGGTGTAGATGTCGGTCGGGGCTAGAGGCGAATCGGGAGATGCAACCACCGGAGCGAGGCGGGCGGCCGATTAGGCCGGCGACGAAGCGGCCGGACGGCGTCTGGCGGTGGCGGCGAGTTAGACGAAGCAATATGCTTGTGGCGGTGGTCGGCGCGCGATCTTTGCCGCTTCGAAACACCAGCGGCGTCGCGATCGCTCAGCGAGGAAGATGGCGGTAGCGGCTACTCAAGCGGGGAGGCATGGTGCGAGGCTCGGAGGCGGCGCCGCGTCGACAAAGTCTGACAGACGGGATCTGGCCGGCGGAGCCCTAATGGCGAAGACCCGACGCCAGCGTGGTGATGTGAGGATCTGGCGCGGGCCGCGGATCGCTCGGCGGCGTGGGGACAGTGGGATCCGGCGGCGATGGCGCTTCTTCGGGACGGCGGATCTCTGATGTTGCCTGGGCACAGGACACTAGGTCAAAAAACCATTTTTCTTTAGATATAGCCGTGTATATATAGTATGGACACTCCTAGCCCAAGATAAGAGAACACCCTAAGCCACAGCTCAACCTATTGTAGATATGTATGGGGAGTGAGGACCCTCGGTCATTTTCGTTCTAAATTCGCCACTGGCTCGGGAGCAGGGAGGCGGCGGCGGCTTCGGTGGAAGAACAAATAGAGCCTTGGTGGCTTGATGGAAAACAAAGCATAAGCGAGAGGAGGTGGAAGAAACGAGTAGTGAGCGTGGGACAAGCGGTGGGCGGTGGCTGGCCAGCGGCGATGGCTGTCTAGTGGTGAAGAGGCTACGGTTTCCATGGCTCTGTTATCATGTTGAAATGAGGCTTTCTATCTATTTCAATGGACCAAAATGCCAATATATAATATGTACAGGTTGTCAATATGGAAAAAACACCCTAGGCTATATACATATCTAACACGCTAACATGAATTGAACCAGAGAGACCGCAGCTGCGGCCACCGCCACTGCGATTCGCCTCCTCAACCAGCCTTGCCCCTGCGCCAACTACCCATCGCTATCCAAAGTTCGAGAACTGCCTTAAGTGTTGCGATTTTGCTAGGACTCCCGGTACATGCCACCCAACTAGACTAGATAGCATCACAGAGTACGAACCAACAGACCACCCACGACGAGACAGCTAAAGCAATCTCCCATCTACCGGCATCAGGTCCGGATCATGCAGGCACCAGTACCAGTGTACAACCGCCCGATCTACTACTACCACACGAAGCAGCAGCCACCACCCCACCCCCACATCGAGCGCGCAGGCTCCGTGGCAGCTAAGTACGGGGAAAGCGATCTACCGATCGAGTGGGTGTGTGACTCTACCATGAAGCTTCTACCGATCGGGTGGGTGAGTGACTCTACCTTGAGGCCGTCGACGGAGAGGAGGCCGCTGAGGATGCACTCCTTGAGCCCCGTGCCGAGCACGATCACGTCGTACTCCTCATCCATGGCGGATTGGCTCGGCCGGCTGTGGCAACCGCGGCGATCGCGCGACTTAGTGTGAGCAAGCGAAGCGAGCAGAGAAGCAGATGGGAGCGGAGGGAGGCGGTGCGGCGGAGATGGGAAGAAGTGGAGTTAGAGTCAGTTGACGCAACGAGAGCAGGGTATTAAAAGAGCGGTGGGATTTGGGAGTCCGGAGGAGGTGGAGCGGTGCGGTGCCGATCGCCGGGAACACGGCACGGCGCTTTTGCGTGTAGATCCCTGGAAATGTACGCTATTTGCGTGTTGGCGATTCCTTTTCTTCGAGTTCTTTCCGCTTTTGGGCACGCCGGTCCGCGTGCGCGGGGTGATCGAGCACATGCTGAGGTTTTATTGTTTCTTGGTTCTGGGCCGGCTGGTTGTCCGGCAATCTGGGAATTCTTTTACAATTGGGCCTTTTATTTATAGGTCTGTCTAACTGGGTATAGTTCGGCCCGCATCTGAGCTGATCGTGCTGTTTCCGTTGATATATATATATATATCCGTGCGTTACTACGAAAAATCAATTTTTTCATCAAATATGTTGTTACAGCTCACCAATCTCTCTATTGCTATTCATAAGTTAAAAACTTTCATGTTTTGCAGCAGAGTTAAGAAGGTTTTCTTACTACAGGTTTGACTAAACAATCATGCAAAATAAATTTAGTATGTCAAACATATTCAGATGGCGAAAACAGGCAATTAGTCACAAAAGAACATGCATATGTATTGATTCTTTCGGTTAGCATGAATCATGACATCTCTACTTGCAAAATAATTGTTCCATTCAACTACAACAAAATTATTCATTCAATACAACAAATCCAAAGAGCTGATACATGCTATAAAACTTTATACATTCCATTACAACCAAGTTTTGTCCATCTAGCTAATGGCAACCGAGTTACAAACCTTTACAACTTGTGCAACTTTATATCCATTTGTCTTGCACTCATTCACATCAACATCACATGCAAACAGCCAGTAGCTGGTAATCAAGTGTTCCATTCAAATACTATGTGCCTCTACCGCCTCATTAGCCATGTGCTGCCACCACCACAAGAAATTACTGATGCCACCAGAAGCCACCACCATCACCGGAATCTGTCATAGTTGTTAAAGAGAACGGATGCCTCTAGTTCAATAGTTCAACACTGAGAGAGCAAATGAGCAATTACAAGTTAACGAAAAAATCAATCTAGTTTTGTGTACCATAGATCACCAGAAGTAGCTCAAAAGATGCAAAAGACTTGTTTTGTGTGTTCATGAGGTGAGACATGGAATGAGAATTAAATAAAAGAAAGATGCAATTCAATATAAGTGAAAATTTTACCATTGTATATGTGTTTAGTCTTGTCGGCTCAAACCCTCGTCGACAAATTTCATTCTCTGCATTGCAGCACGAGTTAAGTAACATAAAAATTTGAATATTTCATGCGGTTGTTGAGAAAGATACAAACCACAAAAATACGGAATAAAATGAGTGAACCAAGCCCATAGATCAAAATTAATGCAAGTAGTTTAAAGCTTAAACC
>JAYEVD010000551.1:0-84700 GCA_036346405.1 Phyllostachys edulis | reverse complement strand
TTTGCTTAACCTTTCCTTTCTTGATCTGAAGGCACTTCAAGGAAAAGGTTTGGATAGGCTTGACGGAAATGATCCTCACATTCCCATGTAGCTTCATCCTCGGTATGATTACTCCATTGCACTTTGATGAACTTGACATTGCGATTCCTTGTCTTGCATTCGGTTTCTTCAAGAATGCGGATAGGATGCTCTCGATAGGAAAGATCGGGCCGCAAATCGAGTCTTTCCAAATCGGTTAAACCGGTTGGGACACGAAGACATTTCTTCAATTGTGAAACATGGAACACATCGTGAATATCCGAAAGTGAGGGTGGCAATTCCAATTGATAGGCCACCGATCCCACCTTCGCTAGGATACGGAATGGTCCGACGTAGCGAGGTGCCAATTTGCCTTTGACTTGAAAACGATGCATTCCCTTCATTGGAGAGACTTTAAGATAGACATGATCATCCACTTGAAGTTCAACTCACGGCGACGACGGTCCGCATCGACTTACGGCGAGATTGAGCTGTCCGTCGCTTCATGGATGACACGGACTTGTTCCTCCGCATCCTCCACCAAGGTTGGACCATAAAATGGTCTCTCCCCGGCTTCAGACCAGTTCAAGGGTGTCCTGCAAGCTCTCCCATACAACGCCTCAAAGGGGGACATTTGAATGCTTGATTGGAAGCTATTGTTGTAGGAGAACTCTGCAAAAGGTAAGCACTTCTCCCAATTTTTGCCATAGGACAGCACACAAGATCGGAGAAGGTCTTCTAAAATCTGATTCACTCGCTCGGTTTGACCATTAGTTTGCGGGTGATAAGCGGAGCTGAAAGATAGACTGGTCCCCATGGCTTTATGAAGGCATCCCCAAAAATAGGATGTGAATTGAGGACCTCTATCTGACACAATCACTTTCGGAACACCATGGAGACAAACAATTCTTGAAATATAAAGTTCTGCCAACTTGTCTCCACGATAGGTGGTCTTGGCAGAATAAAGTGAGCAACCTTCGTCGAGACGATCGACAATCACCCATATGGAATCGGGCCCGGCTTGTGTCCTAGGAAGGCGGTGATGAAATCCATGCCAACTTCTTCCCACTTCCACTTGGGAATGGGCGGGGGTTATAGAGTACTATTGGCTTCAAATGCTCGACCTTTACTCTTTGGCATACATCACACCGGCAACATATTGAGCAATATGCGCTTCATTTGGCTCCACCAAAGCCTTTTCTTCAAATCTTGGTACATCTTGGTACTACGGATGAATAGAGAACTTGTTGTCATGAGCCTCTTTGAGAATTAGCTCTCTTAATTTGCGATCAAATGGTACTACCAAGCGGTTCCCGAAACAAAGTGCACCATGTGCATCTTCTTTGAAGCATTTGGCTTTGCCTTTCTTCATTTCCTCCCTGTTTGAACTACTTCCAAGTCGATCTTTTGGGCTTCTCTAATCTGGTCCTCAAGTGTACAATTCACACTTAGAGTAGTAAGAGAACCTTCCCCAACTATTTCGAGATCTGAGGCGTTGCATTGCGACACACAAGCTGCCGAAAGTGGAGTCATCGACAAACAGGTTGCATTGAGATTTTCTACTCAATGCATCGCCCACCACATTAGCTTTCCGGGGTGATAGTGAAATCCCAAATCATAGTCCTTGATCAACTCAAGCCACCTTCTTTGCCTCAAATTCAGGTTGGCTTGGTGAAAATATATTTGAGACTCTTGTGGTCGGTGTAGATCTCTTAGCGATTACCAATGAGGTAATGCCGCCAAATCTTCAAAGCATGAACCACAGTGCAAGCTCCAAGTCATGCGTGGGATAATTAGTTTCATGAGGCCTCAATTGCCTCGGCGCATATGCCACCACTCGGCCCTCTTGCATGAGCACACAACAGAGCCCGTGGCGAGATGCATCTAAAAGATATCAAAGCCCTTATGAATATCGAGGTAAGATGAGCCTTTGGAGCTTTGGTCGAGAAGATCCTTCAAGGTGCGGAAACTTTCCTCACATTCCTCCGACCATTCAAACTTCTTCTCCTTCTTCAACAATTGGGTCATAGGTCTTGCGATTTTGGAGAAGTCCTTGATGAATCTGCGGTAGTACCCGCAAGTCCAAGAAAAGCTGCGAATGTCGGTGGCGCTCTTGGGTTGTTTCCAACCAAGCACATCTTTCACTTTGCTTGATCAACAGCGACACCACCCTTGGATAGGATGTGTCCCAAGAAACTAACTTCCCGGCGAATTCACATTTGCTTGAATTTTGCATAGAGTCGATGTTCTCGAAGCTTTTCCAACACAAGCCGTAGGTCTTTGCTCGTGTTCTTCATCGGTCTTCGGTAGATAAGGATATCATCGATGAAAACAACGACAAACTTATCTAAGTACTCCATGAAAACCGAATTCATGAGGTTCATAAAAATAAGTTGGAGCATTCGTCAATCCGAAAGACATAACGATTGTACTCGTCTGCAGGTAAGCGAGTGGAGAAAGGCATCTTCGGTATGTCTTCGACTCGACCTTGATCGATGGTAACCCAACCTCAAATCAACCTTGGAAAAACCTGTGCTCCATTCAATTGATCGAACAAATCATCAATCCTTGGCGAGAGGATATTTGTTCTTAATGGTGACCTCGTTTAGCGAGGCGGTGAGTCGACACACATCCGTAAACTCTTATCCTTCTTCTTGACAAAGAATAGGGACATCCCCAAAGCGAGGAGCTCGGCCTAATGAATCCTTTGTCTTGAAGTTCCTTGAGTTGCGCTTTTAATTCCACCAACTCATTAGGGGCATCCGTCACGGTCGCTTAGAAATTGGCGGCAGTGCAGGGTACAAGCTCAATAGCGAATTCAACCTCACGGTCGGTGGCATGCACGAGTTCTTCTGGAAAAACATCTGGTACTCACATACCACTGGTACCTTCTCCAATTCAATAGGGTACTAGCTTCCAAGGCATAAAGATGAGAATAAGCCCATTGAAGGGGTAAAGACAACTAGGCTGTCGTCATCACTTGTGACGAAAATAGGCAGATTGAGCACAATCGATCTTTCCCTGATTTTTGGACAGCCAATCCATCCCTAAGATCACATCAATACCCACTGAATTTATCACAATTAGATTAGCCAAGAAGTCATTCTTATGAATTTCCACCTTCACATCTCGGCAGACTTGATTGGTTTGGAAAACTGATCACGGTATTGAATTTGATATGGTGGCTGAAGCTTGACTATCTCAAATTGATTAAGTGCAGCATATTCCTTTTAATGAATGAATGAGATGCTCTGAATCAAATAAAAGCGATCTTTGGACAAGAATTAACAAGAAGTGTACCCAAAGCGGCGTCCGGAGCATCGCTTGCCTCCTCGGCAATAGCGTGGTTGACTCGGCCATGTGCGGGGACACAGGGAGGGGTAGATGCTGCCCTTGGAGGTGGCGAAGGTCTGTCGCAGTTGAAGGTGTAGGAGCTCTGTAAGTCTGAGGCATCCTCATTTGCTTGGCGAGGCACTTATCTGCATAGTATTGGCGACCACAGTGAAAGCAAGTAACATAGGGCCTGTAGGGGCTGCTGTTTTGGGGCTTCTTACCCCATTGTACCGCTGTGCATTGGAGAAAAAATCGTGGAGTCGTCGAGGAAGCCCTCGGTGGCCTGGGCTGGAGTAACGAGGTGCCAGGGTGGTCCGATCTGTTCTTGGGAAAAGCTAGCGCTAGCTGGTCCACGAGTAGCCTTCTTCCTCTTCTTGGACTCCTCCACGACCACACTCTTGTGCTCCACTACTATGGCCTTGTTCACCATGTCTTTGAAACTCTGAAGTCATGTCACGGCTAGAGCCATTGCATCTCCTCAGTCAACCCGTTCATGAAACGGCTCTGGCGACGGGCGTCGGTGGAGACGTCATCAGGTGCATAGCGAGCCAATGAGTTGAACTCGTGAAGATACTCGGTGACAGTCTTCTTTTCTTGCTTCAAGGCAAGGAACTGCTGCTGCTTGATGGACATGACCCTATCAGGAATGTGGGCCTCCACGAAGGCATGCGAAACTTCGTTCCACGAAGAACGTCCCTTGAGTTGCATGGCGGAGAAATTGTCCCACCATGCCTTTGGTAGTGCCTCTAGTAGTAGCTAGCAAAAGCACCTTCTCAATGCCCGTGCAGCGAGCAATAGCTAGCTTCTTCTCAATGTCTACAGCCAATCCTCGGCCTCCATTGGGTCTTGATGCTTTCGCAAAGGTGGGCGGGTTAGTCCGTGAAAGTCGGCGAGACCTCCACGAGCTCTGTGATTCCCACCTCCCCTAACTGCTGCAGGAGGCGAGGAGAGGTGTTGCGGCGATAGCCTCGAGGATCTGGTTTGATCCATACGGTTCCTCTCTCTCGAGCCAACACTTCCGCCATGGTAGGAGGCGGTGGAAGTGTCTCCTCGGGTGTCTTGACTCGTGATGATCTTTGGTGAAAGATTCACCCAAAGCAGTTGAACGCGGTTCTAAGGGTGGAGAACCCTCATCACGCTGCGCTCTCAAGCGGGTGTTGGGACCTGTCATCCTGTAGTGACACGGATGGTTAGGAAGATTGAAAAAGTTATACATAAGCATGCATAATGATATATACACAAAAGTACACAAGAACATAACGCCAAATGGGGGTACAAAGGCACTAGGGCCGGTACAAGATCCAATAGAAACCATACATAGAGTTCTGGTACAATTACATTGATTAGCCCAAAGGCGAATGGTAACTGCCCAGAATAAAAGTTCTTGCAAATAACACAAAAGTTCCAACCATTACTAGGCTATTACAGGAATTTTAAAGATACAAGCATCGCTGAACACATGACAGGACAGCGAGCTAACTACCCTAACATCCTAGATATTGTTCCGGTCGAAGTTCACCGGAAACTCATCGAGAAGGTGACATCCAGGGGATCCTGTATCATCGGGGTCCCCTAGGTTAGAAGAGGCATAAAGGCGACCCTCGCCATTAAGATGGCCGCCGACCCGCGGAAAGGCGATACTCGGTGGTGCGAGAATGGTAGGGGAGATCACATTAGCACCATACTGACATCGGTATGAATAAGCCTCATGTCATGCATATCTGAGCTATGATGAGGCGGCGCGCGTCTCCCATAACTCATGCGGTGCAACGATGCATCAAATCCATAGCGTGCACCAGCCTGCATGCCCAGTCGGACTTGGGGATCCTCCCGGCCGAATCTGGCGAACTGCTCACTTCCCGGCATGTGCTTGCATGGGGAAATGGTCATAGGGAGGTGGGGCAGCTCGGTCAAATCATAGCGGCGACTCATAGCCACCAGCGACCTCTGAGCGCCATGGCCTCGAAGTGCCACGTGCTGAAATCGGTATGGGATGCTCCCGATAACACGCCTAGCAATGATGTCACTCTGACCAGTACTCCTCCATTCCTGGCCCTCGGTCTCGGCGATAGATGGAATACGTCGGCTGATAGGTGAAGTTGGCCCTCCACATCATGTCTCGAAGCAACTCCGGGTATCCTCCCACATTCTCAGCTTGTGTCTCCCGAACGAGGTATTGAGGGTTCATCTAAAGGACAAGAAGGACAAGGTAAGTTAGTTTTTGTAAACAAAACCAGAATAGGGTAAGAAATGATTCTAAGATGGGTGAGGAATAAAAGATATCCCTAACTTAGCTTCCCAAAGTAATTTTTGATAACTAAAAATATTTTGACCAAGAGACTTGCTAAACTTAGCGCCATGCTAACTCTAACCTCTGATCGGCATGGCTCGATACTCATATTTGTGAGGACCCGGGTTATCTCCGTAAGACCGAAATTAAACATGGTCTTAAGGACATAACTCTAGAGCCTCAAGTAAATGGATTCCAACAACTCGATCTTAGTGAAGGGCTTAACTACAAACTAGAGCCCGGCGATCATGCCTTATTGCTTCCATGCAAGCACTACATGATTGTCGGTTCTCCAACAAGTCAAGCACTACACTTAGTGAGTTAAATAGGAAGCCACGAACAGCGAGTATGCAATCATATTGGCTCCCAAGATCAGCGACCAATATGCTCATACTCTCATACAACGTTGATCACATCCATACAACAACATACATAGATAGTTCAAAAGACATACAACGTAATAGTTAAAGTTTACATCTATTACAAGCGGCCGACCGGCCAAATTCAAATAAGAGTCTTAAGTAGCAGCGGAAGCAAGTAAATAAACCAAAAGGTCCAGCATGGTATGCCCCATAACCCATCGGCAACCGACTGGGAGTTAAATACTAGCATTACTCATTAGCGTCGCCAAAATCGGCGCTAACAAGCTCAACAGGCTCATACACTTCCTCACTTGAAATTGTAGCAACGGGTTGAGTACAAAGGTACTCATAAGTCTTACACAAATAAAAATTAGTCATGCTAGAGGTTGTTCCAAAGGATGGCTCATATTGGCTTAGTTTTGCAAAAGAGCGCAACAAGTAACCACCTACACATACTAGTTTTTCAAGTGCCATTTCAAAATCAGATTTGAAGTAGAAGTAAAGCATATGAATAAGTAATCAATTGAATAACAAATGAATCATACAAATACCAAAGTGGCTGTCACTTTGATACTACAACAAGCATGAACATCCCATTCATGACAATACCAAGTTATACCACAATTTTAATTCCAAGTCTAACAATAGCGACCACAAACTCAAGCGATGCGTCCATAACATGAAGACGGCTATTCGAATAGATTTATACCTGCGGGGTGTACTACTTTACCCACGACTTGATTAGCCCGTAAGCCTCCGGATGCCTCGAATATAGCATACTTCCTATGGTATGCGGTAGATAAATCAAGATATGGTCATTTTTAGCAAGAAGATCCTATTGGGCTAAGTCATAAAACCACAGGCTCTAGGCAACATAAGGCGTCCTTTGTCTATATGCCCTATCGGCCCATAAGGAAAACATAGGGCGTCACGGTCCCATGCCTTTATAATTTCCACAACCGAGGACCTAACACAACAAAAGCTTCCCCTACTTAACCATCGGCGCCCATACACCGCGTGTGATAGCACGAGTTTTCTTGAACCGTAGGTACCCAAAGTTCGGTCCTTAATTGTCGGACAAGCCAACCACATACCCAATCTCGTGCACAAGGCACCATCACTAACCATCCCTTGTCCAGACCAAAGGTTCATTTAAAATGACAAAATTTTAACTCACAAAACGAATACGAAGATCTGAAATAACAGGAAGTAATAAAGATTGTGTTTCCCATAATTGTCGGGTTATTCCGACAATCGACTTCTAGATTCTAGACTTGCATGGCTAAGCAAACACATACCACGTAAATCACACATCTTATCTTAGCATTTCAGTACTGGAATAATTCATGGATAACCACAATGACAAGGTAATAGGATGTATCTAACTATCCATCACAAAAATAGCGACATTATCAAAAATAGCATGC
This sequence comes from Phyllostachys edulis, assembly GCA_036346405.1. NCBI lineage: Eukaryota > Viridiplantae > Streptophyta > Magnoliopsida > Poales > Poaceae > Phyllostachys > Phyllostachys edulis. Next base: position 77,270 of record JAYEVD010000551.1, on the reverse strand, counting down.
AAGCAATTATCATTGCACTAACTTAATAAAACTGGGATCAAATATGATGCAAAAGAAAGTTCAAATGATGCTTGCCTTGCTGGTAATTCAGTTTCTCTTCCTCAGTAGCGTATAAGTCAATATCAATAGGCTCGGTATCTATATAAATACAATCTTAGAATAAACATCGAGAAATACCCAAAAATTCAAAATACTCAAAAATGCATGATTTTTCTACAGTAGGTAAACCATGATTTTAGATGAATTTAGGTGAAATAATTATTCCATTTGGATTTAGTATGTGAGAGTTATGATGGTTTGAATTTTAGCTTTCGAATGCGTCCTCTTTAAATAATTTAATTATGAGGCCAAAATTTGTAGAGCAGTAGTGAAACAAAGGGTTATATGGATAAATAGGGAATATTAATACAAGACTAAATCAGTTGAGTTTGCTTCATTTGCGATTTCCATGATTTAGTTATGAATTTCTAAAGTTATCAGCATTTTTCTATTGTAAAAGTAATAAATTTATGGATCATTTTCCATAATACTACTCTCTGCTACAGAGACAGGTTTTAAACCATTTTTAAAATAAAGTTTATTAAAAATGAAAATTACGAAAGTGGTTTCATCTAATTTGGAGCTAATATGAATTAGTTATGCATTTTAGAGTTATACATATTTATTAGTGTGCAAATAAACAGATTTCGAATTTTCTAATCTATTTATACTTTTCTTACCGAGTGGCTTGCTAGCATGGTCACTGACCAGCGGGCCCCGGGTCAATGGTTGACTTCGGTCAAAATGACCAAGCGTGCTATAACGAAAGCGCTCGAGACAAATCGTTTTCATAAACTCGGCGTACTTTCCAATTAAGCGAGAAAAAATACATTTTCCTTAAAGGAAAACGTATCCCACCACTTTACACTACCCCTAATCACCTATGGGCCGCATGTCATACTGCTGCGAGTTCACTTAACACATTTTAAGCACGTTTTCCGACAAAGATCTTCATTAAATGACTAATCATTTGCATTAACTCCCTAATGACTATCTACAGTTCCTGTCGGAAAACCGACAACGCGCACACTGGCTTCGCCATGGACCCTCGCCGGTGTTCCCGGCCACGGCTGCGTGTGGTGCGATGAATGCAGCGGTCGCAATAGTGTTGCGCTGGAGGAGCACTCACGTGGCGGTCTTTGCCTGTCTGCGGACTAGCCAAGCGTTGGCGGCGGTGATCTAGAGCGGCAACTTCGACAACGGCTTATATGAAGCTCATGGCGCAATCAAGCGGGTGCTTGAGGTCTAAGGGACTAATAAGAGGTTACCTAAGTGAAGAGGAGTGCTCGGGAAGCGTTGGAGCTGTAGGGCGAGGGGCGGCAGGAGAAGAAGATAGTGGCGACGAGCTTAAGCGACAGGAAGGCTACCAAGACAACCCGGAGAAACAATGGGTGGTCAAGGGAGCTCAAGTATGGTCCAAATAAGGTACACATGCAAGGAATCGAGCCAAAGCTTACCCTCTTCGGAGTTGGAGAGGAATTAGGGTTCTTGACCGACAAGAAGGAAACTTCAATTTACCAACATCTGCCGGGCATTCAAGAAATTTATTGAGGGAAAACACTCTAAGGTATAAAGGCACCTAGTGACACGCTTACTTGAGGATAATACTTACCGTATACAACAATGGCTTGGTGGTGTCGCTGGTCAGCTGCGCTCGAGGCTAGAAGACACGTTGGTGTTCCTCGAGCTAGCGAAGGCAAACACCGAATCGGCTCAAATGGACACGGCAAGGATAGGAGAAGGCGAAAGACACCAAGAATGGAGCTTACTCGCGAGGTTCACCCGAAAAGCGTCCTCTCCTCTGCCAGGGGAGGAGAAGTGAGAAATGCGGGGCTAGGAGGCGACTTAAGCTCGGAGAAGCAGACGGAAAGGAGGCGTCAAGTGGAGAAAGCTAGGAGTGGCGAGATGGGCGGTGCGGTCACGGCGGTGTGGGGCGGCTCGGCCGCGTCATGTCAGCGTGGCGCTTCTTTGTCTGTGGCGTCGGCGAGGAGGAAGACAAAAGTGACAAGCGGGCGGCGTGGCGACACATCGCGCGGGCGCGACGAGTTTAAGTAATGACGATCTTGGCCGTTGGATTTCAGATGGGCGGCGTAGATAAGAAAAGGGTGTTTAGTTCTCCCGAAGAAACGCGCACGATGGACCGTCGATCTTTAATCGGACGACTTCGAATCGGCGAGAGGTTGAACGGCGAAGCGATTAGAGTGATCTGGGCGTCGGTCTTTGATCAACGTGTGCATGTGAGGTGCATTTAGGCGGTTGGGCTGAGCAGATCGCTGCGTTGGGCTCGAGCAGGTGAATAGTCTGCGACCGGTTTGGGTTAGGGTTTGACGAGTTTTAAATTTGATCCTCGGTTTGACCAAGGTGCTAAAAATAGAAATAAATTTCCTAAAATGTGAAATAATTCACAGAGGTTCCTGGGATAGTCTAGTGTTCATAGAAATTATAATATCACACTGTTCATGTTATACTTTGTATTTTACAAATTCAAACTTAAGCTAGGTCATATAATGGTGTTTTGAATTTTAATAGGGTTGAAACCTATCCCAAAAATTTGGGAAAAATTATATTAATTTATTATAATTACCATAGTATTTGAATAAATTATTCCCAGGAGATGTTCATAAGGTTTTGTTCTTGTTTCCTTTTGGAGTTCCATTTACAACATATGTTTTAATCTCTTTCTGATTTTCCTAGTGCAATATATAATGTAAATGCTAGAAGTCATGATGCATGCTAATGAGATGCATAATAATTCTCTTTATTAACTTGAGGATGTGACATCCGGCCGGCTGGTCATTAGTAGAAGTACGAACAACTCCAAATCGGTAGGAATCCCGGTAGGCCTCGCCGCAGTACGAACACCCCCAACATTGCGATAGAATTGGGAGCGAGATTCACCAACTCCACAGGAAGTATTCGAGCACTAATGTAAGAAAAGGATGGCGGGCAATCGAAGACCATACTCACAGAGCACTGGAAAATAGGTTTGCCCAATCTCCCAAGACGGCGATCTTTGCCTGACCTCGATCCACTTCACGAAATTCCTATTCGGGATCTTCTCGTGATGACCAAAGCCTTGATCTTGGTCGTGTCTATCTCGATTGACCCTTTGGAAGCGGCTCGACCATCTCTCTCAGAATCGGAGACTTGGATTTGGGAAGATTTAGGGAGGAAGTTCGATTTGATCGATGTGAGAGAACTCAAAATTTTGAGCAGTGAGGAGGCGATTTGGGGAAGGTAAAGACCTTAGTCTCACCCACGGTGAATATTTATAAGCTGCACACTTGAGTTAAAGGCGTGGCGACCTAATGGTTGCCACTACTTCGGGAGGTGCTCCAACAGACAGGTCTGTGAGAGTCGATTGAGATTCTTAAATTTGTCTGCTCGAGGAAATAAGGTCAGTCTTTACACCTCAAGCAAAATTACCTTCTTGACCAAGCCTTTTCCTAGTCAAATGCAACAACTATCGGAAAGATTTTACTTCCAACCTCAGTGCTGCGACCACTCGGTGATCATAAGATCTTGTACGATCACCAGGTAAGTCATAAGATTATTCTACAACCTTTTTTGACCAAGTTAATTTCTGGTCAAATGAAACACAAGTCGAAGAGTTTTTCCTCCGACCACTCTTGTTCTCGACCACTACAAGTCGTAAGGTCATCTACAAACTCCTTTTTCAAGTAAGTTATTTTCACTTGAAGATGGGGGCTAGATGATGAGGATATAATAATCCTCATTTAATTATTTATCTGTAATTCACATTATGGATAATAATGGCGTCATATGGTCCTTGAGTATACCCTTATTCATAAGGGAGAAATTTGGAGGTCGTAAGTTCTTCTCGACCACCCCATAGTCGTAAGTCTTTCTACAACTATCCTATGATCGTAAGATCTTCTCGATCACTACCCGATCATAAGCTCTTCTCGACCCGGTCCCTAGTCGATAAGGCTTACAGACATGTGGGCCTAGTCAACCAAGGAATCTTCCGCACCATATTCAATGACATGGAGCGATAAAATAAGTTGTTATCCTCTAGAATAATGGCATGATTTAACTCCTTTGTTATGGTGATAGCGCCTAGTAACATGGGGATGTTACTACTCTCACAATAATCTCCATCAATGGCTCCACGATCGATACATTAAGGAGGCCTTTATACTAGAATCTGACTATACACTTCGAGGACTGTATAAAAGGCGGGATCATCAGGACAATGGGAGAGGGGGAGAAGCACAATACTCTAGTCTTTGGCCCCATCTTGTAATCTAGCATACTCAATACATACACACAGGAGTAGGGTTTCTATTCTCCTAGGAGAAGGCCCGAACACATATAAAAATCCCCTTGTCTCTATCTCTGTGTGATTTTGAGCCTAGAGGAACCCTCAAATCAAACAATCTTTATGTAAGTTCGGTTCTAAAACACCAGCAGTACTCACTAATGAATGATCAAGATATTACACCACTATCGACCCACGAGAGAGAGAATACAGAGACAATAGAGATGGGCAAAAATAGGCGAGGTTCTGGCGGCTCGGGTGGCACTTATAAGCTAGTGAGGGGGCTATGGTGGCGGAGAGTGGCAAAATGGAACCAAGGAGGATCTGCGGTCCGAAGGGTGGTGGTGGGGCGATCGGAGGTGGGCGGTGGCGGCCAAGAGGCAGCAAGTGGCGCCGGGCATGGAGGTAAAAGGGACCAGTGCGAGAAGAGGAAAGAGGCGAAGGATAAGGTGTGCATGGGCTTGAGTGGGCTATGGGGAGCTTACTCATGAGGTTTGCCTTGGAGAAGAGGAGGACCAAGGTGTCTTTGGTGATGGAAGCATCTGCGGTCTGAGTGGGCCGGCGGTGGCCGCGACACTGGGGGAGGGAGGGTGTGAGTCCGTGGGGAGGAATTGAAAAGGGGTCCTCGAAGAAGAAGTGGTGGTGGTGGAGGCGGTGTCGCGGAGTTGGAGAAGAAGGAAAGTACATGGCTCCCCAGTGGTGCAATCCCGAAATCGCTTGAGGGGAAATCTTACTAGGTCCCTAGAACACATCGTGACATGGACGGGGGTGGCCGGAGTTCACCGGTGCGGTCGGAGCGGTGTCGAGAGGTGTCGGCGGTCTGGGCTTGAAGCGGTGGTTTCTTCCTTCATGGTTTCGCTCGGTGAAAGAGAGGAAGAGGAGAGGAATGGCGGGGAGGGTGAAGCGAGCTCGGGGCGCCCATTTATAAACAAAGGCGGGTGTAAAAAGTATGCATGGTGATGTGCTCGGTGCGAAGTTGGAGCAAGACCATAGGTGGGGGCTTGAAGCGGGGCGGCGACATTAAATTCTATGGGCACGGGTTACTACGGTAGTGGTAGGATGACACGTCATTTCGGAGTTAAGCGTCTGACTCACATGGGCGGTGCGAGCAATACAATGGCATGGACAGCGTCACGTGTAACACCCTAGCCCGACTTGAGCCTGGAATGCTACTAAAAACATAACAGAAAACTAAGCTATGATTTTTCTCTAAATTTTTAAATGAGTCTCCTTTGAATCTTTGACCATAAAGGGAGTTCTAGGCATCTAAGAAGAATATGAGCAAGATATTCAATTACCAAATCTTAAAACAAAGCCATAGACATTTCCATGAAAGCATTAACTCTATTACAAAGTAAACAAAATACACCTCGAAGGGTGAACATAAATAATACTGAAAGATTACATTCTAGGATTCTCCATTTAAACTTAAGTTGTTGATTTATTAAGACTGGTGTTTATTGAAGTGAAGAGTGCATCAGATGATTCTAGCTCTTCCCATGCATGACATCCTCACAAAGGGTACCTAAAAAAATAAGCAACAAGCGTGAGTCCAGGACTCAGCAAAGTACAAATAAAACAATAGACCAAACCTCATAAACAAACTTCACTTCTAACCCAATCAATCATAGTATCAAAACAATTCAACTATCATTGCCATGCAATGCAAATACCACAAATGCACATACTTTTTGATGTATGCGTGGCGATCTTCGAAAGTCTTGATAAGTCGATTGTGGAGATCTCGGCGTTGATGATCCAAAGGCTCAGACCAAAAGCAGATCGAACCCCTACAATCACTACACCTTTGCTCCGATGGTTATCAACCGTGCGAGCAGCGGTTGACCTCGCCAAGAAGGCTATCTCACGCATGCGAATCGAGAACACAAGTAAGAAAGTAGAAGATGCAATCTGAAATTGTATTGCAAATAAAGATGAAGCTCACAATGTTGGGGTTCCTCAACCGAGCGTCTTGGTGAGGCGCTAAGCGAGAATAATCTCAAAGAAAAACCCAACCCTAATCTATGGTGGCTATTTTATATATATAGGGGGCGAGAGAGGTCGACCTAGGGTTGTCTTGGCCATGGGAAGGCGTACACAACACAGGCTCCGACCTCAAATCACGCTACAAAACCTATTAGGCCCAAAGCGGTGTGTGACACCTTATTCACTATTCATGTCACGTATCTCTGGTGAAGACCTAGTCATAGGACTAGTCTGGGGTGGTCTTGAGGAGTCCATGCTATCTCTGGTCGTAGATTGTGTCCAACGAGTACTGTGCTTGCTTCTCTGGTCGTAGATTGCTCCCCAACGAGTCTGGGCTCGCGAGCACTAGTGAAACCGGTCGTTAGCCTTCTTGAACTGGGTCGTAGTCCTAGATTCCTGATAAATAAGTTGACGAGCACGTGCCCGAGTAATTGGACCTTGCACATCATTCAAAGTAGTAGGAAGAGGAGTGTTCATATCAGTAGAAGTGATGTCCTCATCATCCTCCCCTTCTTGAATTGGAGTCGTCCTTGACTCAAGATCATCCTCCGCGCCCAAGATAGGCCGCAAATATGCAATGTTAAAGCTGGAGCTAACCCCAAAATCTGCAGGCAAGTCTAACTTATATGCATTATCATTAATACGTTCAAGAACTTTGAAAGGACCATCTGCACGGGGCATGAGTTTAGACTTTCTCAATTCAGTAAATCGTTCTTTACGCAAGTGTAACCACACAAGATCACCAGGTTCAAAAGAAACATGCTTGCGTCCCTGACTACCAACAACTTTATATCTAGCATTCATAATCTCAATGTTCTCTTTCGTTGTCTCATGCATCTTTAGTATCAACTTAGCACGTTGTTGAGCATCAAAATTTACTTTCTCCGAAGCTGGAAGAGGTAACAAGTCGATAGGTACACGAGGTATGAATCCATAAACAATCTCAAAAGGACCTTTGCTTTGTGGTAGAATCATGACGATTATAAGCAAACTCCACATGAGGCAAGCGGTCCTCTCACATTTTAAGTTCTTTTTAAGCCTGACCCTAAGCATAGTGGACAAAGTTCTGTTAACAACCTCAATTTGTCCATTGGTTTGGGGATGACAAGTAGTGGAAAATAACAGCTTAGTCCCCAACTTACCCCACAAGGTTCTCCAAAAATGACTAAGAAATTTAGTATCACGATCTGAAACTATCGTATTCGGAATACCATGCAAGCCAACAATTTTCTTAAAGAACAAATCAACAACATTTGTAGCATCATCACTTTTATGATATGGTATAAAATGAGCCACCTTAGAGAATCTATCCACGACAACAAAAATACTATCCCTCCCCTTCTTTGTTCTAAGAAGCCCTAAAATAAAGTCCATAGAAATATCTTCCCAAGGTATGCTTGGAACAGGAAGAGGCATGTATAAACCATGAGGACTAAGTCGTGACTTAGCTTTTTGGCACGTGGTGCAGCGGGCAATGAAGCGTTCGACGTCACGCCTCATCTTTGGCCAATAAAAGTGGTAGGTCAGAATGTCCTCGGTCTTCTTCACGCCGAAGTGACCCATCAGTCCTCCTCCATGCGCCTCCTGTAACAACAAAAGACGAACGGAGCTAGCTAGAATGCATAGCTTGTTAGCACGGTACACGAACCCATCATGCACCATAAATTTATTCCAACCCTTTCCCTCTTGACAATTTAGCATCACATCTTTAAAATCAGCATCATGCACATATTGCTCATTTATTGTCTCTAATCCAAAGATTTTGAAGTCAAGTTGTGAAAGCATGGTATATCTCCTAGACAAAGCATTAGCTATCACATTTTCTTTGCCCTTTTTATATTTAATGACGTAGGGAAAAGACTCAATAAACTCAACCCACTTAGCATGTCTGCGGTTCAAGTTGGTTTGACTTCGAATATGTTTCAAAGATTCATGATCAGAATGTATTACAAACTCTTTGGGCCATAAATAATGTTGCCATGTTTCCAAAGTTCGAACTAGAGCATATAATTCTTTATCATAGGTAGAATAGTTCAAACTAGGACCACTTAATTTTTCACTAAAGTAAGCAACAGGTTTTCCTTCTTGAATTAACACACTACCAAGACCTATGCCACTAGCATCACATTCTAATTCAAAAGTCTTGCTGAAATCAGGAAGTTGAAGCAAAGGAGCGTGTGTCAGCTTATCTTTGAGAGCGTCAAAAGCTTGTTGTTGTATGGTGGCCCAAGTAAAAGGAACTCCCTTCTTTGTAAGCTCATTCAGCGGTGCAGCGAGGGTGCTGAAATCCCGAACAAAATGCCGATAGAAACCAGCGAGCCCTAGAAAACTCCGCACTTGTGTGACCGTTTTAGGAGGCGACCAACACTGGATAGCGACGATCTTGGCTTGATCAACTTCGATGCCCTGTGGAGTAACAACATAGCCAAGAAAAGAGACTCGATTCGTGCAAAAGGTGCACTTCTCAAGGTTACCAAACAAACGTGCATCTCTCAAAACATTAAAAACAGCATGTAAATGATCCATGTGTTCTTCATATGACTTGCTATAGATCAGAATATCATCAAAATAAACCACCACAAATTTTCCAATGAAAGCACGCAAAACTTCGTTCATCAAACGCATGAAAGTGCTAGGTGTATTAGTTAAACCAAAAGGCATCACTAACCACTCATATAGTCTGAACTTAGTTTTAAATGCCATTTTCCATTCATCTCCCAATTTCATTCTAATCTAGTGGTACCCGCTACGCAAGTTAATCTTTGTGAAAAGAATAGAACCACTCAACTCATCAAGCATATCGTCTAACCTAGGAATGGGATGACGATACCGTATTGTGATATTATTAATGGCTCTACAGTCAACACACATACGCCAACTACCGTCTTTCTTAGGAACCAAAATAACAGGAATAGCACAAGGACTAAGGCTTTCCCATACGTACCCTCGGTCCAAAAGGTCTTGGACTTGTCGCTGAATTTCTTTTGTCTCTTCTAGATTGGTCCTATACACCGCACGGTTTGGCAAAGTCGCTCCCGGAATTAAATTAATTTGGTGTTCAATCCCTCTAATAGGTGGCAGTCCCGGGGGTATTTCAGCTGTAAACACATCCTCATATACCTGAAAAAGGTTAGTGATAGCAGACAGCAAAGAGCTAGATATATCATCAAGTGAAAATAAAGCATCTTTACATATCAAAGCATAGCATGGCATATCATGATGAAAAATTTCAACAAGATCAGATTTGGTTGCAAGCATGACACAACCCTTTAATTTAATTCCCTCGGTCCTAGAACTAGGTGCCAACCTCTCTTTCTTAGGTGGGAAAACATTCTTCACTACTTGCTGATTTTGATTCATGTTCAAGTTCTTTCTTCTCATTTTAGCTAGCTCTTTATCACAATTCACAATTTGATGAGGTGTCAAAGGTAGCAAAGTTATTTTCTTTCCTTTGTGCATAAGAGAGTATTTATTACTTCTACCATAATGAGTTGCATCGGTATCAAATTCCCATGGATGACCTAATAAAAGAAGCGAGGCTTGCATAGGTACTACATCGAAATCAACAACATCATGATAGGAACCAATGGAAAAATGCACTCTCGTAGATTGTGTTACCTTCACCTTACTGCTGTTGTTGAACCACTAAATGTGGTATGGGTGAGGATGTGCACGTGTGGTCAAGCCAAGCTTCTTGACCAATCCTGAATTCACCAAGTTATTGCAGCTCCCGCCATCAATTATGACACGAACACGGCAATCCTTAACGATGAGGAACATCTGAAACAAATTATGACATTGTAGCTTCTCCTCTTGCTCTCTTTGAGTGCTCAATACTCGCTGCACAATTATAGTTCTATAATTCTCCGTAGCAATGACACCTAAAATTCCTCACCATCGCTATCTCTGCCTCATGTTCATCATCATTACGCAAGGTTAGTTTGCAAGAACATATTCATCCTCAATATCACTAGCGTTTACGTAACCACGAATCTTACATGCAATGTCGCTTTCGTTGACTCGGGCAATCTCTCATGAAGTGGCCTACTCCTTTACAACGGTGGCACACAATTCTGTTATGCGACTGTGGAAGCAACCGATGAAGAGCTCTGCGCTGGTGCCTGCACACTAGTAGATTTGCTCGTCTCGAGTGCGTGATGGTAGAGATGGTGCTCTTGAGCAGCGCCCTACTCACGAGGGGCAGCGGTGAAAAGCATGAGGTGGGGCTGTCTTGGCTTGTCGGCGTTGATCTCGTTGTAGGCGTACTACTAAAGTTGCTCCTAGTCCTTTGTTGTCTCCCTTGCAATTCCTTTTACGCCAAACAAGCAACTTTGGAACAACCTATTCATATCATTATAGTCTTTGTAATCAACTATGTCACGAATCTCACGCCTTAAACCACCATAAGCGAGCCATCTTATCCTCCTCATCCTCAACAACATTACAACGCAGCATGCCTATTTGTAGTTCTTGATAATATTCCTCGTGATTTATTACCTTGGTCTAAGCGCTATAATTTCTTACGCATATCACGTTTAAGCGGGAGGAACAAATCTAGCGCATAGCTACCTTCAATCTATCCCATGTATCGGTGTTAAGCGAATTAACCACTTGATTCCACCAAATGATAGCAAAATCTTTAAATTCACTAGTAGCTTATCGACTCTATGCACTTGAGAACTAGATGGGCATTAAATTTTTGTTCAACTGTCATCTCCCAATCTAGATAAATTTCAGCATCATAAACACCATAAAAGATGGTATGGTAAATTTAACTTTAGCAAATGGGTCATCATTGACATGAGCATTGTGGTGCTGAAAATTATTACCTCCCATACCGTACCGGTTGTGATATAGGCGGTGTTGTTGACGTGCATCTTGGTCAGCAAACACAGCGCTGGTATCACGGTTTCTCCTCTCATTATCATCTCCTCCTCAAGATCTTGGGCTGCATCGTGATCATACTCCGTCCATTGTTTGGTGGCGATTCACTATTCTTTCAAAGGCGTAGTAAGCCTTTGCAATACTATCGTTGATTGAGCCTTTGCAATGTGATCGTGGTAGCTTGAAGCTTCTGTCGATGTCCTCATTAATGGTAGTGCATTGTTTATCCAAGAGCGTCATGAGCTCTCCCTTTATAACACACTCTTTCTCATCAGACGCGTCACTGTCATGGTTAGCAGAAAACAAAAGACAACACAAAGGTATTATCCCTATCAACTACTAGGTGATGGAGGGTGGAATCACACACTCTCAAGCGTCTTACCACACTCTTACAAGTGTTCTTACCAACGCAGATGGGTGGTACATCCGTTGGTGGTTCGTGATCTTTGTGTCGAGAGTGGGTATGATTGCAAGAGGGACTGTTACGATCAAGAGTAGGTGGAGCTCGGAAGGCACAATATGTAGCAAGGATTAGCAAAAACCGTAACTTTGATTAGCAAAGTTGAATAAGGGTCCAAAGTACCTCACGGTTCTTTGGTCTAAAAAGTGTCCCTAGCCCTAGCACAACACTGATCGATAACAAGGACTAGATACAAAGGATTCAAAGGATGCAAGACTGGGAGTGGTCATGGCCCAAGTGGGGCTGGTCGATTTGATTCTTCTTCACTGGGGGTGGTCGATTTTTTGACTGCCGAAACCCAACCTAGGGTTCCTTTTTTTTGCGAATGTGACCTTGACTCAAAACTCTTCAAAACCCTCTTCTGGGTCTATGGATATATATGGGTCACAAACATTTTGTAGAAGGCAGGGGTATACACGGACGGGGGTGGCCGGAGTTCACCGGTGCGGCCGGAACGGTGTGGAGAGGTCTCGGCGGTGCGGCGGCTTGAAGCAGAGCTGGTTTCTTCCTTCGTGGTTTCGCTCGGTGAAAGAGAGGAGGAGGAGAGGAATGGCGGGAGGGGTGAAGCGAGCTCGGGGCGCCCATTTATAAACAAGGGGGGTAAAGAAGTATGCATGGTGATGTGCTCGGTGCAGCAGTTGGAGCAAGACCATAGGTGTGGGGGTTGAAACCGGGAGTGGCAGCATTAAATTCTGTGGGCACGGGTGACTGCGGTCGTGGTAGGATGACACGTCAGCTCGGAGTTAGGCGATACAGCTCACATGGCTGGTGCAGAGCGATAGCAGCGGCATGGACAGCGTCACGTGTAACACCCTAGCCCGACTTGAGCCTGGAATGCTACTAAAACCATAACAGAAAACTAAGCTATGATTTTTCTCTAAATTTTCGACAGAGTCTCCTTTGAATCTTTGACCATAAAGGGAGTTCTAGACATCTAAGAAGAATATGAGCAAGATATTCAATTACCAAATCTTAAAACAAAGCCATAGACATTTCCATGAAAGCATTAACTCTATTATAAAGTTAACAAAATACACCTCGAATGGTGAACATAAATATCTTGAAAGATCACATTCTAGGATTCTCCATTTAAACTTGTTGATTTATTAAGGCGGTGTTTATTGAAGTGAAGAGTGCATCGAGATGATTCTAGCTCTTCCCATGCATGACATCCTCACAAAGGGTACCTAAAAAAATAAGCAACATGCGTGAGTCCAGGACTCAGCAAAGTACAAATAAAACAATAGACCAAACCTCATAAACAAACTTCACTTCTAACCCAATCAATCATAGTATCACAACAATTCAACTATCATTGTCATGCAATGCAAATGCCACAAATGCACATACTTTTGATGTATGCGTGGCCCAATCTTCGAAAGGTCTTGATAAGTCGATTGTGGAGATCTCGACATTGACGATCCAAAGGCTCAGACCAAAAGCAGATCGAACCCTAGCAATCACTACACCATTGCTCGATGGTTATCGGCCGTGCGACAGCGGTTGACCTCGCCAAGAAGGCTATCTTACGCATGTGAATCGAGAACACAAGCAAGAAAGTAGAAGATGCAATCTGAAATTGTATTGCAAATAAAGATGAAGCTCACAATGTTGGGGTTCCTCAACCAGAACATCTTGGCGAGGCGCTAAGCGAGAATAATCTCAAAGAAAAACCCAACCCTAATATATGGTGGCTACTGTATATATATAGGGGGGACGAGAGGAGGTCGACCTAGGGTTGTGCGGCCGTGGGAAGAGGCATACACAACTTGGGCTCCGACCTCGTCACGCTTACAAGGCCCTATTAGGCCCAAAACGGTGACGCAGCACCTTATTCACTATTCATGTTGCGTATCTCTGGTCGAAGACTTGGTCGTAGGACTGGTCCTAGGGTGGTCTTGAGGAGTCCATGCTATCTCTGGTCGTAGATTGTGTCCAACGAGTACTGTGCTCGCTTCTCTGGTCGTAGATTGCTCCCAACAAGTCCTGAGCTCGCCGAGCACTCGTGAAACTGGTCGTAGGCCTTCTTGAAGTGGTCGTAGACCCTGCGGAACTGGTCGTAGACCTTCTTGAAGTGGCCGTAGACCCTGCGGGACTGGTCATAGACCTTCTTGAATTGGTCGTAGTCCTAGATTCCTGATAAATAAGTTGACGAGCATGTTCCCGAGTAATTGGACCTTGCACATCATTCAAAGTAGTAGGAAGAGGAGTGTTCATATCAGTAGAAGTGATGTCCTCATCACTTTTCTCTTTGCATATACTAGTAATGTGGAGTATGCATCCGTCGATACATACCCATGCTTATGCCTTCTAGCACAGGGACCTCAAGCCCACACTCCACGAGTGTGGGGACCTCTTGCCTGTCTAATATACGACGGGGACCTCAAATATATCAATACTTGGCTAGCACATAGTTCAAGACTCAAGTATAATGTAATGATGCACATGAGCCACTACACTTAATCAGCATATGCATATAACAACAATTGTAGGGCTATGAATAACAATTGATTAAGTAGCATTAACATTCCATGAATATTAACCAACATATGCATGTAACATCAACAGTAATGCTATGAATAAGAATTCACAATCATAAAGCATTAACATTCCATGAATACCAATCAATATATTCTACCCACTATTGTACTTACCTCAACCTTGTGGAGTGCGATGATGGGAAGAGGTGCTATCCCGATTCACACCCTACGAACAATTTAATAACCACACTAAGGGGACATTTTAGAGCATACAACATTATATAAAAATTATATAATTATCTATGCTCCTAGTGCAACAAAAACATCGTTTCCATGAACATCGTTTTGTCCCAAAAGCAGGGCAATCCTCTTCTAAAAATCGTATCTTTTCTTCTGTTTACTCAAAATGGTGTTCTTAGAATTTTTGGAAATCTTACAGAATTTTGCACATTAATCTAGTTGATTAGTTTCCCTAATTTTGTCATTTACTATTTTTACTAAATAGCTTATTACATTTGCCGAAATCTGGCGCGATATTACAGACGATAGACCTAAAATATTCCTAACATCGATCGTTTATCCAAAAATTACATTTTTAGCTCTCTAGAAACCTTGTGAAATCACCTACAGTATTCATGTTGGTGAGATCCTCTAATTGTTTCGTTAACTAATTCTTATCATCCAATTAATACAACCTGCCAGAATGTTGACAGTACTCCTGGACAGCAGTGTGGTAAAATCCATAACTCAAGATCCGTTCATCCAAATGACATGATCTAGGATTCTATGGAAAGCTAAAGACATTAGACACAAATATCTAAGAGGTGACCAGAGCAAAGTTCGTATTTACCAACCCTAAATCTACAGCGCGAAATAATCTGTCTACACCCGATCTGCTACCCAATACAACTCGAATCGCGAAAGTAAAAGACTAAGCAAAGGGGATACAATAGTCACCCTCGAAGAACAGACTAAAGGTTGCAGGAACACCCATGAGATCTACCTCCATTCTTCCTTCTCCCACTTCTTCTCCCTTTCTTCCTTGGCCAGCAGCATACAAAGGGGGTTTTCCCCACACTTCTTCTTGGATAGCAGCAATAAGGCACCACCAAGGGGAAGAGGCGCAGGGAGAGAGTGTTGGACAGAGGGGGAGGTGCCCAAGAGGAGAGGGGGTGGCGGCCAGGGGTGGGTGAGGGGAGGCGCATGGGAAGGGGGGTGCCCTAGGG
The DNA here is from genome assembly GCA_036346405.1 of Phyllostachys edulis. Taxonomy (NCBI): domain Eukaryota; kingdom Viridiplantae; phylum Streptophyta; class Magnoliopsida; order Poales; family Poaceae; genus Phyllostachys; species Phyllostachys edulis. Next base: position 61,913 of record JAYEVD010000551.1, on the reverse strand, counting down.
TTTGACTGCCCCTCCTTGGGCCAAATTGCTGTGGGCTTTCAGCCCACAGCCCAAGTTTTCTGAATTATGCAAAAAAATCTCTCTCAATCTTCTGTTAAACCCACTCTCTCTAATCAGTTCTCCTCCCTAAAGTCTTTCTTCTCACATAAATATATTTGGGTTATTACACCACGTCAAGGTGGCGACGCTGGCGTAGGTGCAAGCGTGGAGGAAGAACCTTGTCGGGTGGGCCCAATAGGTCAGTGAGAGAGGGAAGGAAAATTGAATTTCCAGATTTTCTAAAAAGGCTAAGTTTCTAGGGAATTTTGAGATATAGATATCAAGCTCTAAAAACTATGAAAATTTTAGGGAGGCTTGACACAATGCAAATCATTGTGAAATTCTTCTAGGGTTTTTTATATATATTGTTCTCTAAAAATCTTGATCCCAAGGCCTGCTTACGAGGTCAAGGAGGCAACAAGCCCCCAAACCGACGCAAGGTTTGAGGCGGCCGTCTAAACCATACAAGCCGAGGAGGCTAATGCAGACAACCGATGTAGTAATGGAGTGCGATTCTCGTCCACTCGGTACCTACATTGGTGTTATTTGATTCGAGCTTCTTATTCATTCACTTCTAAGAAGTTTGCCATGCAACAAAATTAAGAACTACATCCTACAAAGCATCATGCTAGTTCACTCCTGCAGATGCATCATGAGGTCAAAACTCGGTTGTTTTGATGTACAAATTGAGATTAATGGGGCGGGATTCAAAGCCAACTTCATTATGACAAAGACACTTGGGTTGGATAAAATTCTTGGGATGGACTGGCTAGCCAAACACAGGGGAGTAATTGATTGTGCAGAATGAGTCGTTTCTCTATGTCATCTCTAACAAAGAACAAATCATTTTCTCCACCACATATGTCGCTCCATCGTAGCAGCCCACACTCAACTGTATCTCAATCCCAGAGCTTAGTCAGGTGCCCGTAGTATGTAAATATTCTGACGTATTTTTGGATGAATTGCCGGGGATGCCGCCGGATCGTGCCATGGAGTTTGTCATCAATTTAATATCCAGGACAGCACCTATATCCAAGCGACCTTATCGAATGGCATCCGATGAGTTGGTTGAATTAAAGCAACAACTCAAAGAGAAATTGGACAAAGGATTCATCTGTCCTAGCTTGTCACCATGGGGAAGCCTAGTGCTATTCGTCAAGAAGAAAGATGACAGTTTGTGGATGTGCGTCGACTACCATTCTTTAAATGAAGTCACCATCAAGAACAAATATCCTCTCTTGAGGATTGATGATTTGTTTGATCAAATTAATGGTGCTTGTGTGTTCTCCAAGATTGATCTGAGGCTCGATTATTTACAACTCAAGATCAAACCGGAAGACATTCCAAAGTCCGTATTCACTACCCATTATGGCTTGTATGAATACACCATAATCTCATTCAGACTCACCAATGCTCCCGCAAGTTACATGAATCTTATGAACAAGATTTTTATGGAGTATTTAGATCAGTTCATGGTGGTCTTCATCGATGACATTCTTATCTATTCCAAGAATGCAGAAGAACACAGGCAACACTTGCGTATGGTGCTCGATGGGCTGCACGAACATCCACTGTACAAAAAAAAATCACCAAGTGTGAATTTTGGCTACAAGAAGTTAGCTTCTAGGCCATATTCTATTTGAAGGAGGTGTGGCGGTTCATTAGAACTTCTCCAAAATCATAAGACTAATGGCACAACTTCAAGAATGAGAACAAATTTGAATGGTTAGTGTCATGTGATGAGAGCTTTCAAGAATTAAAGGAAAGGCTCACAATTCCCTAGTGCTTACTTTGCAGACATACACAAAAGCTTTGTAGTGTATTGTGATGCATCCCACCACGGCCTCGGTTTTGTCTTGATGCAAGAGAACAAAGTGGTGGCCTATGCCTCACATCGATTCTTGACCTCATGAAGCTAATTATCTCACACATGACATAGAATTGGCAGCCATGATTCATGCTCTCAAGATCTGGAGGCATTACCTCATCGGCAATCGGTGCAAAATTTACACCGATCACAAGAGCTGCGCCTGAAGTATTTCTTCACACAACTAGATCTGAACCAAAGGTAATGAAGATGGTTTGAGTTGATTAAGGACTATGACCTTGGCATTCATTACCACCCTAGTAAAGCCAATGTTATAGCCGACGCTCTTAGCCGGAAGCTTCACTGCATAAATGTGTCAATTGAAGCAAATTAACTAGCGTTGCATGAAGAGTTTCAGAAGCTCAATTTAGAAGTGGTTGAAGAAGGTTATATTGGTACCCTAGTGCTGCAATGTACCCTCAAATCTCAAATCAAAGCCGCACAACTCGAGGATCAATGATCGCCAAAATCAAGCATAACTTGCGGGGCGATAGGAAATAAGAGTTCGCCGAGAACTGAGTTGATTGGTTATGCATGAACAATAGCTCTATGTCCCAGATAATCATGATATCAAGGAGCGAATCCTCTAAGAAGCTCATGATTCACCACTCTCCATTCATCCCGGGAGTACCAAGATGTATCAGGACCTCCGGAAGCAGCTCTGGTGGCCTGGTATGAAGCGGGATATCGCTGCACATGTTGCCATGTGTGACGTGTGTTAATGTGTTAAGGCGGAACAGCTACGACCAACAGGATTACTTCAGCCTCTGAATGTTCCCAAGTGGAAATGGGATAAAATCGGCATGGATTTCATAACTAGGTTGCCAAAGACCTGAAATGGTCATGATTCCATATGGGTTATTGTCGATCGCCTAACCAAGGTGGCGCACTTCATTCAGTTAGCACCACATATCATGGGGCCAAACTTCATGAGCTTTACATGAACAACATCATCTGCCTACATGGTGTGCCAAAGACAATAGCATCTAATTAAGGCCCCAGTTCACCTCATGGTTTTGGGATAGCATACACGAGCTGTTGGGAACCAAGTTATTCTTTAGCACGGCTTTCCACCCTCAAACGGGAGGTCAAACGGTGAACAAATCAGATCCTAGAAGATATGTTGCGAGCATGCGTGCTGTCCTATAGCACAAATTGGGAGAAATGCTTGGCATTCACCGAGTTGTCCTACAACAGCAGCTTCTAGTCAAGCCTTCAAATGTCTCCATTCGAAGCATTTTATGAGAGGAGGTGTAGGACACCTCTATTTTGGTCTGAGGTCGATGAGAGACAATTCTTTGGACTAACCATCATCTAAGAAGCACAAGAGCACGTTGACTTGACAAAAGGGCACTTGAAGGAAGGACAATCGCGTTAAAAGAGCTAAGAAGACCGTCGCCACCATGAGCTAAGCTTTGAAGTAAACGATTATGTTTATCTCAAAGTATCACCACTGTGAGGCATCCGCCCTTTCCAAGTCCATGGGAAACTGGCACCTCGGTACATCGGACCGTACCGAATCGTCGAGAGGAAAGGCGAAGTGGCAGTTAGAATTGTCACCCCAACTTTCAAATGTGCATGATGTCTTCCACATATCACAACTCAAGAAATGCCTTCGAACTCCAAACGAACTCACTCAGTTGGAAAGCATCGATCTTCAACCAAATCTCTCCTATCGGGAGCACCCGATCCGCACCTCAGATGAAGCCATGCGACATACTCATAGCCACACCATCAAGATGTTAAGAGTTCAGTAGAGCAACCACACTGAAGATGAATCCACGTGGCAATTGGAAGACCGCCTTATAACTGAATTTCCTTATTTCTTTACCGAGCCCACCGAATCTCGAGGACGTGATTGTTTGTAAGGGGTAGGTGCAGAACATCAACAATACCAATTTTGGGAAAATAGAATGAAAATAGGTATGAGAATAATTTTGGGCATGTTTGCATGAGGGAAAATTTTATTTGAGCATGTTTTGTGAATTTTCACCAAAGGTAACAATGCATTTTCATGAAAACAGAAACTTGTAAGAATTGTCAGGCAAATAAAAGAGAATATAAAATCCTAAAAATTTTGCATAAGAAACTATACTAGGTCAAGAACCCTCACAAAAATTTTTGAAAATTTTGGACCTCGTTTGCTCAGTACAAAAATTCAACAAATACTCAGCCAGATTTTGGAAATCCAAAAATTGTTTCTGAATTCCCACTCACCCTCTTGGGCCGCATCTGAGCTAGCCCAAAAACCATCGCCAACTCTAGCCTGCGCTAGTGTGCGCTCACCCTCTCGCTGACGTGTGGGACTCGCTTGTTAGGACCTTTCTTCCACCTCGCCCTCATCCTCTCTCGGCAATGTGCCAGCACTTCACCCACTCCGTCTGCTGATTTCCTTCGCCGCCCGCTATTTTCGTGCCTCACATGCCTCCATTACCTCTGCTAGACCTCGCCCATGCCATCTACTTCCCTAATGGTGACTAACTCCCGCGTTGGCGGAGTGTAACATCCCAAAATTTGGTTTGTTTATAAAGCTTTAAAAATAAAATTAGCCATTTGAATTTTCTTGTTAAAGTTAAAGCTTAATTTGAATTTTTAGAAATAAAAAAGATTTAATGTGATAGTCTAAACTTCAATTAAATTAAAAGTTATTTTATTTAGGTTCCTGGTGTTCCAGAGAATTTTCTGGCTTCTAGGAATTTTTGGTATTTAATTGCTATTTATTTGAGCTCGATTTTATTTATCTCAATTTCTGAAATTCAGAAATCGATTTAAAATCTGGAATTTCCTTTGGGCTCAATCTCTTTTTCCCCAACCTTTTTCCTTTTCCTCGGCCCAGCCCGCACCTCCTTTCTCCTAGCTCCGCCAACCCATCGCTTCGCCTTGGCCCAACCCAAGCTGTGTGAGTCGAAGCCCAGCCACAGCCTCTCCTTCCCCTTTCTCTCTTGTTTCACTTCTAGTGGGACCTCCTCGTCAGCTTTGTCCCTTTCATCCTTGCCTTGGAGTCTTTGCACTGTGTCCGAGCCAGACATGAGTAGCCCCGCCGTGCTCATCTCAACTCTCCCTCTCTAGTGCTATTTAAAGGCTGCCAACCACGTCAATTCTTTCATCCGGAGTTCCTCTCTTGTTTCCCCAAAGAATCGTCGTCGATTTCTTCATCGTGTCGCTGAATTTCGTCAAGGACTGAGCGCCACCGAAGCTCCTTCCTCGCCTGAGTTCTTCGCCGTCCACTGTCCAAGCCACCACCTCCGTTGAGTTCACATTGTGACGTTCAATGCTATAACCCATCTTCTTCGCCTAAGGACCACTACATCACCGCCACCACTTCCTCCTCAAAATTCGGCCACCAACCACCACATTGATCTCTTTCCTCGATGAGTCTCTAGCTTTCCTGAGCATGGCATAGTGTGTTCCAAGCCACCCTCATCCGATCCCCTCTTTTTGTTGCTTCTCCTTCACCGAAGAGCCCCATCGCCTTGCTTCTTCTTCGTCGCCAACGACTGTCATCTTGCCACTGTTCTAGCTCCTCTCTGGCTGCCCCAAGTTCACTTCTATGATCCTCATCATCTCGCCGAGCCGGTGCTTACCTCGTTCATCCTTGGGCGCTGCTCAGCATCCAAAGTCGTTGCACCCATGAGCTCTCCGCCGCCAATGTCGCCACCGTCGTCGTTTAGCCACCGTTCTCGCCGAGCCACCGCCACCCAGAGATTCCTCGCATCCTCGGGTTTCTATTTTTGCACTTTGCCGGACCTCCCTCACCGCTATTCGCTATCGACGCCGCCACCAAGCCGTCAGCCAGTGCCCTCTGTCCCTCCCTTGAGTTCTCTCTCATGCCACCTCACCTCCATCTCATGCGCCGCATCATCTCTTTGCTTGTGTGGCATCCCTATCAGCAGCACATGTGTCAATGTCATGTGTCAACCCGAGTCCAAAGTCATAGACTCAGTCCACCAAGGACCATCCCTATGTCAGTGGGTCCCCCATGTCATTCTCTCTCTATCTCTCTTTCTCTCTCCAGCACCTTGGCCCACATATCATGCTCTCTTTTCATCTCTCTCTCCCTTACAGGTGGACCCCACTTGTAAGTTTCCATTTTTTTTTCCTGCCAAAGGAATATTCCAGGAATATTCTTTTCCCTCTTAATTTCTTTTCTGGCAAATCATTCGAGAGTTTGTTCTCCTTCGTTCGAACTCCGATTCTGTCCATTCAAATTCCTAAATTCATATAAAATTGAGCTCTTTCTTTTTGAGTTGGTTTTGCTATTTTTGGATTTTCTTTTCTTTTCTTTTGAATTTATTTGTGCTTACTTTGTTGTTTTCTTTCTCATTAGGCGATCATTTCACGAGCACGAGTAAAGCAAACTTTGAAGATACAAGTGTAATAACTGAGCAGAGACAAAACCAAGGCAAGTCATAGTCCTTTGGTCATATTGAACCTATGATTTCAAAAGTATATTATTTTATATCAATTGCATGCTATCCATACATCAACTGTTTTGGGATTAGTTATCACCTGTTGTTATTATGCCTCTATTGAATATTTGAATGCCATGAATAATTTGTCACCATAGTATGGTTAATTTTAGTTGGACATATTTGTATCGCATCGCCAATATGGGTATCGTACAGATGCTTAGTCAAGCTTAGTTGCGATGGGTTCATTATCACATGTACACATAATGTTGAATTTGACTTAATGAGATATGGAATTATGGCGGGTTGCCACTGTTGTTAAAATTTGTGTATTATGACAGGGTATGTCATTGGTCCTGGTTGAGCAAAACGATTTTCACTCGGGCGAGCGGTTGGAAGTGAGGGTGTGGATATAACACGTTGTGGGTTTGTGGTAGACTCGTCTGAGTAACTTGTCAAGGACTTAATATTGTACGCTATTGAATTGAGCCTTAATCGTACAACCACATGGCTGGTATGAGCCTTAATCGTACAACCACATTAGCAATGTCTTAATTTTGGTTCTGTCTTGGAAGCGTGAGTTGTGAGATAGATGTATACTCACAATGGCGCAAGAGGGGGCCTTGTCTGGTCGGTGATACATTCAGTGTTGAAACCTTAGCGGGCAGAGTTGGGTTAAGAAGGAGTTTTGTAAAGGCCTTGTGATGATCACTTAGTCGCACACCCAACGAAGTGTGGTCAGACACTTTGAGTTGATTTATCTCTTGTGGAAAAAGTTATACAACCTCTACAGAGTTAAAACTGTTTAAATAGCCGTGTCCACGATAATGGATGTGTCCGGGGATTTCACACGAAAGGTAGAATTTCTTTATAAAATGTGTCGGGGTGTGAATGGGAAGTTCACTTGATGAATATAATGTTCGTTTGGTGAATATATAATTCACTTGGTGGTTTGGTTGGATAGTGAATGGGAAGTTCACTAGTTGTTTGAAAGAAATTGTTTATTTATTTATTATTCTTTTAAATTACACATTTCAATCTATTTACTGTATTTATCATCAATACTGCTTTCCGCAAAAGAATAATACTGCTAACCTTTGTTCAAGCCTTGTATGAATATTAATTGCTTAATATTTCCCTACGACTTGCTGTGTACTTTATGTGCTCATGATTTCAAATTATGATGCTTAGTTGAAGAATATCAAGCTACTCAAGAGTTTTTTTGAGAAGGAATACTATGAAGACTTTGTGAATTAGGAAGCGTTCTCTACTCAATTGCCTGTGGGCATGTTGATTGGCCTTTCCAAATTTTCCCGTTCGGCTGCAAGAGTTTTTTTTTAGCCCTACGTGGCAAGTTAAGTAAACATTGATCATAAGGTCTAGTTATTATTACTATTTGTTATTTTCAGATCTTTTTAGTTAAATCGATAAATAGATGGTATTTTATCGATGTTTCTTATGTGAACTAGCTGGTGATCTAGGACTAGTTTAGAATACACAGAGGGTCCATAATTGCATTTTCGGGTCCCGACAGAGGTGGCATTAGAGCCATATCATCTATAGAATGCAACCTTAGATAGCATGGTCGTCTTAGCAAAAAGCTTAAAAACTTATTTTCAGAATAAAATCAACTTAATTTGACTTAAGTAGTTGTTCTTTTATCATCTATTCTATTCTTTTCTCATCTCAGTCTATTCTATTCTTATCCTATTCTATTCTTATCTCAGATTGTTTTAGAGATTTTGTTTCTTATCTTTACTGATTTTTTTTTTCATAATCTTAAATTGACTTTCTCGCCTCATAAATTTCTCTAGGCCAGAAGAAAGAAGTTAAATCGCCGGCAATCGTTAGAAGTATCTTCATCACTTTGTTCTAGTTGTTTTTGAAGAGTGTTCGCTCTCTAGTCCAGAGTGGGAGTTGTCAGATTAGAGTCTTTAGTAGTGTTGTTAGATCGTTGTTCCAATAGGTCTTTATTTGGGTTGTGTGTAAGTGGGAGCTGCTGTTTTGCTGTCAAGCATTATGTTGTAGTCACACTAAGGCATTAATTTGAAGAGTTTATTTGTTTTTTCATAGCATTCCAGCTATGTCTTTTTTGTCTTTTGCCCTTAGGTATAATCTAATTTCCCTCATTAAGTTGTCTCTATCTTCTCTATCTTGTTCTATCCCGTCTATTGTGCTATTCCCTCCTATCTACTTTGCTTTTCTATCTTACCTATTAAACTGCGGAGAATAAATGCAGATGGTTGACACTCGCAATACATCAAGTCATACTCAGTCAGATGATGCCAATGTCAATGCTAGTAGACAGTCACCAGTACCTGGAGTTACAAATCCAAACATAGGACAATTTCTAGCAGCTCGGACTCAACTCATGAATGGAATGATGCAGAACATGAACAGTATGATGACTCGGCAGAATCAGAATGTTGCTGCAATAGTCAGTTTGTTGAACCAGAATAATCAAGCAGCAGCTGTTCCGCCGCTAAGTTCATCAACATTCCAAGTTATCAGAGTATATGAGAACTCGTCCACCTACGTTTTCTCATTCGTTAGAACCTTTGGAAGCAGAAGATTGGCATCGCTCTGTTGAGAAAAAGCTCGCCGTAGCCTAATGCAATGATCTTGAGAAAGTTCTTTATGTTTCACATCAATTGGAAGGTACAACCACAGAATGGTGGGAGAACTACACCGTAGCTTATGAGAATTTGCAAGCCTTACATGGGAAGAATTTTCAATCGCTTTTAAATCAGCGCATGTTCTAGATGCTATAGTGGAAATGAAGAAGAATGAATTTCGTGATCTTCAGCATGGAAACATGTCATTGAGTGAGTATCTCAACAAGTTCACTCAACTTTCTTGCTATGCTCTAGAAGATGTTGCTACAAATAATGCATGTCGGAAGTGATTCAAGCGTGGACTTAATCATAGTCTGAAATTGCAAGTAATCGGGAATGATTATGTGGATTTTCAGCATATGGTGGATAAGGCCATACTTACAGAAGATTCTCATCATGAATTGGACGAATCTCGCAAAAAGGCCATACTCAAGCTCGTCAACATGTTCCCGTTGCTCTGGTGAGTCTAAGCCCAAACTGATAGCATCATAAGGTGTGTTCTACACTCTACTGATGCTAATCCTTCACTCAATGCAGGCAATCTCACCCTAAATCCGAGCTTCACTCCCATTTCCCCCATTCATGGTCGTCACCGCCATTTCTATTCTTCTTCGACACCCGGTGAGCCTCAGGTCGATTCACTGTGTCTACACCATCCTCAACACCTTAGTAACCTAATGTGACACTTCTTATAGCACCTCCGTCACTATTGTGAGCTACCGTCGTGGACCTCCTCTGCGACACCACTGCTTGTCGTCGACAAGCCGTTCTAGAGCCTGCCCAACCTCATTTTCTACACCCTCGTGGTCGTGGTGAGTCACTGGTCATCATGCACGTGTCATTTGCCCAGGGCGAGTTCCTAGCATGATTTCCCTTGAGTCACTTATGGCGCCACCGCAGTTGCATGCCGTTGGCACGCCTTCGGTGATCCTAGGTCCCCATGCCCGACCCAATAACACTGCCTGGACTCACTAATTCCAATGCAACCCTCCTTTAGCCTAGGGAAAACCTCCTACGTGAAATGCATAACAAACTAGAGAGGCTCCGCCACTCATCTCTGTCGCACCGCCGATTTTGTCCACCTCTCCGGCCACTTCTACCTTCCTTGGCAATGTGTAGACTCAATCTACCCATTCCTGAGCTCCCTTGAGCTTTTCCGTGTGTGCCTCACCGCCGACGAGCTTCTCCCCCTCTCGGCCATGCGCGCGCATAGCTCCTCCCTTCATCTCTCTCTCTCTCTCTCTCTCTCTCTCTCTCTTTGCCAGTGGGATCCAATGTTTAAAAGCTAATTAGCGCTTAATGACAGTAGTCAAAAGTGCTATGTCAATGACACGTGGGACCGACTGAGAAGATAATCAAAAATGTAATTTTAAACGTGTTCAGTAGATGAGTCACTGACATGTGGGACCACACACTGTTCTCGGGTTTAAAACATGTTTAAAAACCTAAGATTGACATGTGACCCCAGCCATTAGTTAACTAAAATCAGAATTATGGTAGTCATTAGTTAATAAATATCGAGTCTATGACATATGGGATTGCCACTGTTTTATAAATAAAAATCCAGAAAAGAAAACTATAGATCACTGATAAGTTGGCCCTACATGTAAGTTAATAAAAATTAGAGAAAATTGAAAAGCCGCTTTTAGTACAGAGGAGAATACACTTTCTCTATTGGAAAGCATAAACCTCAGTAGGACTCAAAGGAAAAATACTTTTTCTCTATTGAAAAGCGTAAACATCAGAGAATACGCTTTTAATGTCAGCACTTTTCTAATTTCTGGAATTTTCAAACCAGAGCAAATTAAAACATTAATAACTTTTGCATACAAACTCCAAATGAGATGAATCATTTTTCTAAATTCATCTAAAATCATGATCTACCTGAATATGCAAAAAATATTTGGATTTTCCTTCTATTAGAATTATTGTTCTATATTTAATTTGCTTCTCGCTCTTTTGATTAGACGTTGATTGTTCGAATGACTTTTACGATGACCCTCCATCCTCGTATCCAGAACAACCTGAGCAAAGAAAGCACCTCCTTTGACCATGTTGATCCAACTATTTTAATTATTGTACCTCTTTTTGCAAAATTTATTATGCATGCGTGTATGTTTATTTAAAATTGCTATATTTGGGAATAAAAATAGTTATAGTCACATTCAATGCATGATCATCCTTAAAATATTGATATCTTTATTGTTGTAGCCATTAGGGTATGGTTTGGACAATTAATGATGTCAAATTGGGTTTTTTGAGTGCGAATATCTCATAAATGCTTAGTTTGGCTTAGTCCTCACTAAAATTGGAAAAAATGGATGACATGTTGAATATGAGTTTGGGAGAATTTGAAATGATGGTGCAGGGGGGTTTACTTCCATTATTTTGTACAAAAATAAAATTAAAAAACTTAGTTTGTGACACGGGCGAGTTATATTATATTCTGAGAAGTGTGAGAGGTATATCTCACAAGTAAATAGGGCGAGATCCTCGCCTGGGTCAATTAAGGACCGAACGTTGTTGCCACCAATCTAAGCCTAAGCGTACAACCACATGTGCCGGTATGGGACGACATTAGCGAATTAAGTCATTAAAAACTAGCCTTGCGCGTTGGTAGGCCATAGTAGTGCGAGCATGACCAGTGTATGCATGTTCGAAGGGGCTCCCTTCACAACGGTGTTGGACACAACGTTTGCCGACACAACGGTGAATGCCTCACTGAGATGGGGGTGTACCCGGGTGAAGTGAGGGTGTTCATTCGCTGGGCTAGTGCAAGGTTAGGACTAGGTGATGTAAAGGTTTCGATACGTGCTATAGACTACTTACCAAAGGTAGTTAGTGGTGGTATCGATGGATGTCAAACAAACTAGAGAATTTGTATGTTGTGGGTAAAGTTGTACACCTCTACAGAATGTAAATCTATTTAAATAGCCATTCTCATGGTCATGAGCATGCTTAGTGCAGTCACATCGGGTATGAGCTTGGTTTTCATAAAACAGACTTGTTGGAAAATGTGGGGAATGGTTTGTTGGTTTATATTTGAGTTGAGTGCTATGTCTATGGCTGAAAATAAGATGTTGCTTGCAACCGAGGAGGATTGCGACTTGTTATTTATTCAATTACTTACTTGTTATCCTTTATATACTTAACTGCTCTTTAAATTTCTATTGCAAAATACTACGTATTGATATTGTAAATAAAACTTGCTTACTGCTGAAAACAACTTGTAGCATAGAGCATCATCCCTTGTTAGCCATGCATATATATAAACTTTACAATACACTACAAGTCTTGCTAAGTACGCACTATACTCAATCTTGCTTAAATTGTTGTTCAAAGATATAGGTTGATCCTACGCTAGACGACGTCTTCTTTGCACCAGAACCGGTGGGTTCGGTGACAGGTCTTTCTAGGACTTGTCTCTTGTCGGTTGCCTTAGGGTTCGAATGGGCATGTCACTGGGTGTTTGGACTTATTACATACTTTGCTTTCACTGTTACTTTTGCTACTTCTAATACTTAAGCTTTTATTTGGCTGGTCGACCCTTGTGTTGTAAATAATGTAATCGCTTAAGTTATGTACCATATTTTGTTTTATTTTATATTTATGAATGTATGGATGCGATCGTCAATGTTGTGGATGTGTGTACTGGCCACTGAGCATAGGACTAGTACGGTACAAACACGAGGGCTTTGGGTATTCAAAGCCTGGGGTCCGACACAAATGCTATTTCCAAACCAAACAGTGCCTTGCTCATCCTAAGAAAATCCTGGTGCTCTGCCTCTTCTCCTGTTCTTCTTGATTTCTTTAATATCCTCATCTTCTTTCTGATTTGATTCTGAATAGTTGGTTAAACTTCTATAGTGTTTACATAATCTTGGCTGACAATCTCTATGTTCAGATGCCTCAACTATTCATATAACTTTGGTTGATTTTATTGCACCAACATTGTGCTGCAGTACCCCTTTCTACTTAGAGCATCCGCCACTTCGTTCGCCTTGCCAAAATGGTAATGGATCCCAAGGTCATAATCCTTTATAAGTTCTAACCATCTCCTTTGCCTAAGGTTGAGTTCTGACTGAGTGAAGATATACTTCAGACTTTTGTGATCCATGAAAATCTCGTAGCGGTTACCAATGAGATATGCCGATAGATTTTGAAAGCATGCAAAATTGCAGCTAGTTCCAAATCATGAGTGGGGTAGTTTCCTTCATGAGGCCTCAACTGTCGGGATGCATAAGCCACGACTTTATCATTAGTATGCAATTAGAATTTAGTTTAAGGAAAAGGAACTTTAATTAGGGATCGTGTTAAAATATAATTTCTACTTGTATAATCGTCCTAATGGCATATAGATCCTAAGCCTTTGTTAAAGTAAATAATAATGAATCCATTAAGTCAATATGTTGTAAATGAACTTAGGATTAGTAGGCCACTTCAATTATTGACTACTTAAACTAATTTCCTTTAGCTAAGTACTTCAAAGTCATTAAATCAGAATCAATTAACTTACTAAGGTTTAATTGACCAGTTGGCCCCTCATTAGGTCATGATTAGCTCATTATGCTAATGAGGTCAATTAAGGGTGTGTTTGGTTGCTTGTACCAAGTGGTACATATATGAGTTGGTTCAAGAAAAAAGTTATCCATGTGTTTGGTTGCTTGAATGCAACCATCTCATCCTAAATGGTGGGATACAAATTTGTGGAATATTCTCTCTAGATGTTGAACCATCTCATTCACCCAAAACAATAAAATCATATGGTACAAGACCATCTCATCCCATTCAACTCCATCCCACCCACCAAACACACCCTAAGTGTATAGCTACCTACCATAAGTAGTTTACCAAAATAGTACTAGTAATGAATGATGATAAGGATGATATGTCGTTAACACATAGGACCTAGACATTAATTGGTATTCCTAAGAACCCTTAGTGTATGGGTTCGCTAGTTTAAGATACCAAATTACCAGGTAATAGCGCTAAACAGAATTAAAGCTAATTAATGTGTCACTAATATATAAGTTTAAATAGAAATTCAACTAGAAGTTAGGCTAAACCATAAATGTCACGCCCTTGCTAAAATATAGCGGAGTATTTTAGGAATGTCTAAAAGGGCCACTAAACCCTAAGCCATTAACAATTGTTCAGTAAAGATTAATTTATTCAACAAGACCAGTTTAATTAAAACATAATATAACAGGTAGGCCCCACATATATTTAGGACTTAATTGAAAATAGAAGCTAAGCTAGGAATCCATGCCATATGGGTCCCTCCCATTGGCTTTGTTATATTAAAATAAAGCCAGCAATAGTGTTACCTATAAGTTGCCCCTTATTAGCCAAATGATAATCAAATTACTCAAAATAGCCAATCGCCCAGCCAAGAATTAATAGTCAAAAACACATAGGCCTTATATGATGAATGAGTAGATATCTGCTTAACTAAAAATAGTCATTAGTAGGTATTGTAGCTGAAGGTCAACCAAGTGTAATAGGTGTATTTTAGTGGATGTAAGGCCACATAAGTAATTAGGATAAGTAAAGATCACCTCAATGATAAAACTCAAACCCGTAGGCACCACTGATTAAATTGTAAGGTTGATAACTATCTAATACTTGTAGGCTCCACCTAACTCATGGAACTTCCTTGATAAATAGAAATTGATAAGGAAAATCATTAAAAGAGCTAGACCTCATGTGTTAGTTAAAAATCATATCTATCACATGTAGCCCTCGTAGCTGTCCATAGGTCTCACCTAATTTTCATGGAACTTCCTTGATAAATAGCAAATAATAACAAAAGAAATCATTAAATCAACTAGGCCCCATGTGTGAGTAGCGATAAGGTATTCTCGAAGGAACGATAGTAATTCAACAACTAATCAACATCAAGTGGATTCCATCTATCACCCACCGATATCAGCTTCCAATAGGAGAACAATTTGTAACACGAATAAGGATCAGTAGATCCTGCCTAATAATGCAATCCCTCCCATCCGAATGATCTAGGAGGAATATTCCTATGAATATTCTCTCCCTCTCATTTGTTCATATTTTCCTTCACCAACGAAGCTTCCTAGAGCCCGATCCCTCTCGTCCTAACTTCGAATCAAATAGTTTCCTGGTCCTAAATCCATCTAAAGTCCAAACCCGCACCATTAGACCAAATGAATAAAGTATGGATTTATTTAATTTTGTCTTAAGTATTTCCTTTTGTTTCGAGTACCCTTGGAATTATTTAAGTTCGTCTAAAGTATTTCCTTTTATTTCAAGTGCCCTTGGATTTATTTACTTTTGTCCGAAGTATTTCATTTTGTTTCATGTGCATTTGGATTTATTGAATTTCATTTGGTTGTTTTCAGACTTTCTTGGGTTCGATCATAATTCACATAATTAGAATCTGAAGGCATAACGGAGCAGCAGTCCAAGCAAGGGCAAGAACAAGACGAAGGTTATCAGAATATTGAGCAAGGTGAGTCAACACTTTGGTTATTTAGCACCTACTTTTGAATGCAAATTATATTGTTTTAAATTATGAAATTGCATTGCTATGCTTTATACAATTATGTTATCTTAGCTCGCAGTTAATGCCCTAACGATAAGTGAGCTAATAACCTTCCATTCCTTGAACTTGGATGCTACCCTTTGTCACCCTAGGAATAATGGTATACATGACTAGTACTAAGTTTGTATCTAGGTGTCATGCTTAGCCTTGCTTAGATAATTTGACATGTGGTCATTAATTTGCCCCGACATCTTTCAAACTTCAAAAAATGGGTTTGGGCACTCAAGGTCGGAGCCTGGCTGGTATGCTGAACCTAGAAAGGATTTTTGAAACAAAACTCAAAAACGGTTTTAAGACTTGGGTGGATAGTAAGACAGGATGGCTGCAGATAAGAGTTCAAGAATGGGAATGGGGAAGCACTGCCCCAAGTCGATTAAGGACCAGTTCCTGTGATGACCTCTCGTGCACTAATAGTTCAACCACAAGTTTATAATGGGTACGATGAGGCTAATTAATTTGTTCGCCTCAGTGTTAGCTTCACCACTCGGCTAAATGCGGCGTGGTAACAACCACAGGAAAACTGCACAGCGCAAGAGGGAGCCTCCGGAGGGTCGTAGCCTAACGGTGGTGAAACCTTAGTGGTGGGGTTGCGTTGGGGTGAGGCATTGTAAAGGCTTTATGGTGATTATCTTAGTCTCATGTCTATTGGTAGTGTGTTGACAGTAAAATATGAATGTCTCTCGTGGGTAAAGTTGTGCGACCTCTGTAGAGTGAAAACTGTTCGAATAGCCGTACCCACGGTCATGGGTGATGCCGAGAACTTGCTCGATTAGACTTAACTTTTGCAAAGGCATTTTGTGGGTGAGATGAAATGTCGGGTTAGAGCCCAAGGATTTGATTTGTCCTGGTTTGAGCCATTTGGAAGTATCGGGTGGATGCAGTTGTGGGATAACAAGAGGAATGCTGACTGGGATTCATGGTTGGATGTAGCCTGGGATTGGTGGGGGGATGCGGCCTGGAATTGGCAAGGGTGCAGCCTGGAATTCGTAGGTGATGCGGCCTACATCGTCAGGTGGTTCCAATCTTAGAATTGCCAAGGGCATTCAGCCCAAAATTGCCAGGGGAATTCCACCCAGAGTTGCCTGGTTTTTGCAACCTTGGAATCAACGGGTGTATGTAGCCATGCAAAGAGACATAGCATGAGGTGGGTGGAACTGAAATCTACTCATGAGTGGATGGAACCTTCAGGTATTGTTCCCCACTAGTAGGTGGATGGAAACATTCGCTATTATTATTCAACACCACTCGATTTCATAAAAAACTGAGTTAGTTAAAATGTGATTAGGTCTCGGGACTTGTCTACTACCTAATCTATTTTAATAGTGGCTTTATGCAAATAAAAGAACCGCAAACCATTCCTTTATTCAACCTTGCATATATTATAACTGCACTCTGTGTGTTGGCTTGCTGAGTATGGTGGTGTACTCACACTCACTCAATATTACCATTTAGTGAGAGAATGAAGAAGACTGGAAATCGAGAAGGCCAAGAACTAGGTCGCGAGCCCCAATTTATTGCTTGTGGGTATATCCTAGGGGTCCCACGTGTTGCATTTTAATTCTGCTTCCGCTACTATTCTTTAAAGGTATTTGGCCTGGCTGGCCGTTCTGCAAGTCAAAAGTCGTAAGGTGTATTTACGTATTGTTTATTATTATGCAATAGCTTTATATTTACAAGATATGTGTTTGATATTCAATGATGTAACTATGTGCACTAGCTACTGATCCAGGGACTAGTGTTGTGTACAGAGAGAGTTTCGGGTTGCAAATCCGGGTCCCGACAGACCGCGCCCATATCCGCCTCGGTCTTTATTGTCGTTGCCCGTTCCTTGCGATTCCGGTGAGCTTTGACCTTGAAAGTCATGCTCTCTGAGTTCGCATCATTCCCCTCTTGCTGATGCTCTCCTTGTTCTTCCAGTTGGAGCACCAGAGAAGATGGAGCCCCTTTCGTCCTCATCGCCCGTACAGTTGTAACACCCTGACCCTAGGCCACCCGAGAGGTCCTCCAGGATCTCCCGGAAGTCCATCAGGACCTCCCAGGAGGTCCAGTAGAACCACCCGAGGGGACCTTCAAGACCACCCAGGAGGTCCAGCAGGACCACCTAGAGGTTTGGAGACCAAACCCAAGGGTCCGAAGGTGGGCGTGAGGCACGGGGAGGACCCCAAGGACCTCCCATGACCAGACCCGAGGGTGGTCATGGTGGTTAGGGATCACCCCGTGGTCCTTTGTGTGAACCGACCTAGTCCCAAGGATCAATAGCTAACTCATCACCGCATACAAAAGTGGTAATATACATCAAACGCAAGCTCTATTAATAACAAAGGAGTTGATTACAAGAGGGCTTACAAGCCTACAAACAAAATTCAGTGTAAGGTAAATGAGTAGACCACCCGATACACCACAAGCAATCGGCCAGGACCTCTAGGTCCACAATGAAGATCTCCTCAAGCTTTCTCTTCCTGCTCAATAAGAATATCAAGCAAGAGTGAGCACAACAACCGTGCTCGCAAGTTACACCCGTCGAATAACAAAATGACATGCATAAGTGGATATCTCAAAGGAAGGCTTAATAGGGTTGATTTGCATAAAGCCAAGTTTATTTCAAATACAAGTACTAAGTTCCAAGGCAGATAACAATAATTAAAATTCATTTTCTAAATTTCAGTTTTCAGTTGGATAACATTCATCAACAAGTGGTGAAGGATACCCTCCTGTCACAAGGCTCCCCGCCCAAAACCCATTTGGATAGAGATCCAAAACCATTTTAAAGCCAAAACCAACATCTAACTTGGAGTAGCTTTGCCAGCATGTCCTTAACCGTGGACACGGCTATTCGAATAGTTTTCACTCTGCAGAGGTGTACAACTTTACCCACATGACATGATTACTCTAGTTTGTTTGGCGACTGGCAATGCCACCACTCACTTCCGAATGTAAGTGGTCTAGAGCTCATGACAAGGCCTTTACAATGCATCATTCCACCGCAGCCCACCCTCGCTAAGGTTTCGCCCCACCCTGCGGATAGCGATTCTGCAAAGATCAAGGGCCTTCTCTTGCGCTAGGTGGAAAAACATAGTCATGAAAGACAGCCATAAAAGACCTCCCACGTACCAACAGGGTCAACCGCGATGGAACTCTGCAAATTAATTAGCCAGGTCCACCCCATCTTGGACATGTGGTTGCACGGTGTGGCATGGCAAAATACACTCGAAGACCGGTCCTTAACTGACCTGGGCGACTTCCACTGAACCCTGCGCCTCGTCCATAGAAATAGATCGATCCTGTGCATGAACATGCACCCATCCAAACAACCAGTTCGCCCAAGTCTAAATCCATTTTCCTTATTTCTCTTTGCTTTTCAAAAACATTTGCAAATTACCATGACAACCCAATGTCATGGATTAAAACATTTTAGACAACATTGGTCAGTTGGCAGTAAAACTCCCAAAACAAAATTTTGGTCTAAGCATGACTAAGCATACATTTTTCAAGAGATCCTGGTTCACACTATTGCATCAACCAGATTTTAACTAGGGTGACAACAGAGTGGAATCAATGTCAACATGGGCCATACAAAGGATTCGGCATAGCTATGAATTTAAAACAGGTATTGAAATACTTAGCATAAATAAGCATGCAATAATTTTGAAACAAAACTTAAATAATTTGAGATACTGGGTGCAACATGATCAAGAGTGTAACTTGCCTGGCTTGAAAGCTTGAGGAACTAATTGGGAGAACTCGGACTCCCCGAAGAGTCGCAATCTACACGAGACAATGTAGAGCAAAATCAAATAACAGCCAATAAGATCCAAATGAACTCCAAACAAACCCAAAAAGCAAAGAACAGAACAAGAAGAACTAAGAAGGGCTCTCAGGACGAGGTCCAAGAGGTTGAAGGGAGGTCCAACGAGTTGGAGAAGTCCTCAGGAGAGGGTGGTCTTTGCAAAAGACCAAAAGGGCGGCAAAGACCAAGAAGGTGGTCTTTGCAAAAAGGGAGGTCCTGAGAGAGCTCAAGGGACGTCCTGAGGAGGATGTCCCGAGGAAGTCAAGGAGGTCTTTGAGGAAGAGATCCTTAGGAGGTCCTCAGAGGGTCATCTTTGCAAAAAGACCAAGCCGGTCATCTTTGCAAAAAGGAGATCCTCGGGAGATCCAAAGGAGGAGGTCCAACAAAGGACACAACTATGTTGCGTGGTCATAAGACAAATACGAATACGCAACATAGTCATGCAAGGAATGCAAAAAGGATACGGAGGTACTCACCAAGGCCGAGAGGGAGATAGAAGAGGAGAGGGAGGAGGTCGAGGGCTCAGCGGTGATGGTCGAGGACGGCGCGGCGCTCCGGTGAACTCCTTCAGTGGAAAAGTGGTGGCGCCAACTCTGGTGATCTCCTTGTCGACGAGGAGGCGACGGCACCGCCTCAACGGACTCCTTGGCGAAGCTTCAAGCACTAAGAAAAAGAGTTGGAGAGCTAAGTGGCCAAAAGTGAGGAAAGGAGGGCTGCTCAGGCTATTTATAGCCAGAGCTTCTGTGAGTTTCAAGGCACATGTGTGTCCCAAAAGTAAGTGGAGGAAAAGATGGGAGCAGGTAAAGGAAAAGACAAAAAAAGGGGGATACACAGTACCACAGCAGTGACAGCATTCAATGCGCACAGACTTCTGTGGTGGGGAGAAGGAGGAAACAAGCTGAGCTGATAGGTGGGACCAGTCAACTACACGGGTGAGGTGGTCAAACCAATAGGGTGGTCATAACCAAAGGAGGTCATGGCAAAACGACAAAAGAGGAGGAGGTTGCAGCCTCAAGGGGAGGTTGCGGCCTCGAGGGGAGGTCGCGGCTAAAGGACAAAAGAGAGGAGGTCGCGACTCCAAGGGGAGGTCACGGCTAAACAACAAAAGAGGAGAGGTCGCGGCCTCAAAGGAAGGTCGTGGCAAAACGAGAAAAGAGAGGAGGTCGCGACTCCAAGGGGTGGTCGCGGCCAAGAGGGAGGTCCTGACCACAAGGGGTGGTCATGACCAGGAGAGTGGTCTTCACAAAAAGACCACAAGGGTGGTCCTTGCAAAAAGACCAAAGGTCGGGAGGACAAAGAGGTCATGAGGAAATCCCACAAAGGTGGTCTTTACAAATAGACCACGAGGTCCTGAAGAGAAGGAGGTCAAAAGGGTAAGGGAAAGGCATAGTGAAACAGAGCTGTCTGATTCAGATCGGGTGGCTCAAAAAGGATGGGACGTTCGGACTAGCTGAACGTGCCCCAAGATCACGCCGTCCAATGCAGATTGGACGGTTCCAAACGAAGGCGTGGAGCTGAGCCGCACGGGGAGGTCTTTAGACTAGAAGGAGGTCTAAGCCACGGGGAGGACTAGGCCCTCAAATCCAAACGAAGGGAGGTCTGGACCATCAGATCCAAATGAAGGGATGTCTGGACCATCAGATCCAAACGAAGGGAGGTCTAGGCGGAGGGGTTTCAAATGAAGAGGAATCCAACGGAGGAGCTCCACAGAAGATGGTCCAAAGGAGGTCTTGGCGGTCAGGATGATCCCGAGGGAGGTCCTGGCGGTCAAGATGGAACCAAGGGAGACCTCAATGGTCAAGACCAACACGGGGGAGGTCTCAACGGTCAAGATGGAGATCAAAGGAGATCCCGACAGTTAAGACCAACATAGGGGAGGTCTCAATGGTCAAGATGGAACCAAAGGAGATCTCGACGGTCAAGACCAACACATGGAAGGTCTTGACGGTCAAGATCTAACAAGGGGAGGTCTTGACAGTCAGATCAACTCAAGGGGAGGTCCTGATGGTCAAGATGACTCAGAGGAGGTCTCGACAGTTGAGATGAAATCGAAGGAGGGGAGCGATAGCGAGGGAAAGGCGCGGAGGAGCGGGGCTGTCCGATCTAGATCGGAGGGTCCAGAACGAGTAGGAAGTTCGGATGGTCCGAACGGCCCAATCGCTACGGATGGTCCGATGAAAATCAGATGGTCCATCAAGGAAGGAAATTTTCAAGGGATGTTTGAACCCAAGGGAGGTCCAAACAAAGGAGAGTTTCTAAGGAGAGTTTGAACCAAAGGGAGGTCCAAACGAAAGGAGATTCCCAAAGTAAAGTTTGGACCAAAAGGAGGTCCAAATGAACACAATGAGATCCAGGTGAACCCAAGGGGGTTCAAATGAACACAAAGAGGTCTAAAAGAACACAGGGAGGTCCAATTGAACACAGAGGAGGTTCAAATGGACTCAAGGGGATCTAATGGAACACAGAGAGGAAAGAAGGTTGGACCAGAGAGATCCAGAAGAGAGGAATTCAACCCAAAATTTGGATTTTAAAGATCAAGGATATTTGAAACACAAACCCGAGCTTAGGACATCTCGAGGGTGGTTGCGACCAAGAGAGAGGTCAAAACCAAAGGGAGGTCTGGACATAAGGGCATGTCCAAACAAGTGATAACCAAACAAGAAAAAGGTCTAAACCTCAGAGGGAGTCTAAACCACAAAGGGGAGTTTAAATGATGTCCTGATCCAAAGGGTGATCTGGACCAGGAGGATGTTCTTTACAAAAGACCCCCAAGGGTGACCAACAGGGTGGTTTGAGCAAAAAAAAAAAAAGGGGAGGTCGTGACCACAAGAGGTGGTCTTGACCAAAAAGGGGTGATCTTTGCAAAAGACCAGAAGAGGTGGTCTTTGCAAAATACCTCAGGGAGATCCAAGGGAGGAGATCCAGAGGGCAAGGAGAGGCGTGGCTAAGCAGAGCTGTCCGATACATATTGGGTGGTACAAAAGAGAGGAGGGCGCGGGCAGCGCAAAACAAAAGAGGAGATCTGGACAGAGAGAAATTCCAGAGGGAAGGGGAGGTCCGAGCGGACAAAAGAAGGAGAGAAACACCAGAGGCCAAGCAAACATAGAGGGAACCAACTTTGGATTAGTTGAAGTTTAGCTTAGTCATTTTAAACACTCAAATTCTGAAAATCTCAGGTTAAGCTTTGGAGCTTCAACAAAACCGAATGGTTCTTTTTATTTTGAAGATTTTCGAAAGGCTCAGAAAACCAGGGTGTTACAACAGTGCTGTCACCGAGCCCCTTCTTCCTTGCTCCATCTCAAGTAAGCCCCTTTCCCTTCTCTTAGCATTATGTCGTGTTCCTAGTGGCCACAAACTAGTTAGGCTAGATGGTGTCATCTCATAGCCTCTGTAGCATCGTCACCACGAGCGTCTTCTTCCTTGCTGCCGACTGCCATAGCCCATGTCGTTCCTAAGCCCCTTTTAGTGCGCCACCGTCGTGGATAGCTTCACCGTAGTGCGTAGTTTCTAACATGCACCTCATTCGCCAATGTTTGGCTTAGTTAATGCATAGTTTCATTGGCCACAGTAGATCCACCACCAACCTCGCTATCACACTACCGCCTCAAGCCACCTCCCAATGCGCCGCCGCAGCCATTAGCTTCGCTTGAGCCACCGCATCCCATTTTGCTGGTCTAGGGAGTCCGCCAAGCCCCACCTCGCCGACGGCAAGCTCCCCACCGAGCAGCCATGGCCTTCCCCTATGCAATCCTCTGTTCTGAGAAGGATGCTGATGTGGCGCTACCACGTGGACCATCTTTAGTTTAACAAGTAATTAGTTAACGATAAGTGGTTAGCTAATGAGTGTATGATAGTGGGCCTGACGCCACTAGTAAGTTAATTAAACCATAGGATTAGGTATTCCAGTACGTGGACCAAGTCCGTAAACCCCCAGTCGTTGACCCGTGGTCCCCAGCTCCCATGCGACGTTGAGTGGACCAGGTTTCTGGACCATGATCACACCTACTATTGTCTCGGGACTTTCCCAAATAAAAATAAATATAAAATAAAATAAAACCATGGTGGACCCCACTTGTTATTCATAGTAGATTTTCCTTAATAAATATAAATTAATAAAAGAAAATCCTAGTGGTTACCACTTATTAGGATTTTCAGATTTTCAGGAATTTTCTCTCGAGTCAAACTTTGGAGAGATCGTTATCCCTCATTTTAAATCCAAATTATTTGATTTTTAGAAATTTTGGAGTTCATTTGAATTTAATTTGAATTTATTTGTGTTATGAGCATTTATTTGAAGTCGTTGTTTTTTGTGTTAAATAGATTCAAACGTCGTCGAAGACTTCGTCACTACTTCAAGCTAAGAACAAGACCAATCTACACATGAGCAAGGCAAGTCATTACTATTTATCATGTTAAACCTATATTTCAAATGCAAAGTTTTTCAATTTAAATTATTACTTGTGTGTTTATTATTATTTATGAAATGCTATGTTAAAGGTTTACTTCTAGTTATGCAAGGGATTATTTATTATTATTTCCCCTCCTTTAATGTTGGTAACCCTGATTCCTTGTCACCTTAAGGATAATTATTACACGAGTAAAAACTCCCGTTGGTTAAACAAAAATGACTATTAGTTGTGCTTAGACACTGCTTAGTAATTGAATCTGAATAGGACACAACCATTACCATAATGAGAACTTGGATACATTTGAATCGTAGTGTGGTAACATGGGTTACTACTGAAAACAAAAAAATGTATTTATAAATGGTGGAGACTTGGGCGAGTGGTTGATTGAGATCGGTGCAATTTGCATGCAATGGGTTGGTGGATTGTCTCGCTTGAGTCGATTGAGGACCGAATCATGAGTTACATTCACAACTACTAGGCCGTACGACCACAAGTCTAGTATGGGCTAAACCTGACCAATTGCTTTATTTAGCTTCGACCCGAAGACCCGCGCCCCTTGTTACTTATGCATTTGAGAAGGGTTGTGACTCCCTAACAATGGAAGGTCCCTCATTAAAGATGTATTTGGTCAAGGGAATTCTGGGAATGCCCTATAATGGGCACCGTCCTAGTCGTTGAGGGGTTTACCCTCTAGAGCCGGTTTGGTGTTGGGGCTGGATATTGGAAAAGCTTTATGATAATCAACTTAGTCGCACACCTATGGAAGTGTGTCAGTCGAACATTATAAATTGATTATCTCTTGTGGGTAAAGTTGTACAACCACTACATATTATCTAAACCTATTTGAATAGTTGTGCCCCGGTGATGGCATTGTGAAGAAAGTATCAATGGTTAATTTTATTAAAATTGTGAAATAAAACATGTTGAGTAAACATGGTGGTTGTGATCTGCGACATGCTGGTTAACCATGGTCATGGGATCTGGGACATGCTAGTTAAGCATGGTCTCTGTGAAGTATGACATGCTGGTTAAGTATGGTCATTGGGACATGCAGGTTAGGCATGGTCTCTCGAGTTTGCAGCATGCTGGTTAAGCATGGCCGTTCGGTTTGCAACATGCTGGTTAAGCATGGTCGTCGAGATAATAATTTCTTACACAAAAGAAACCTTGGTTTTGAAGTGAAACAAGCTAACTCATAGGATTGGAAAATCGTTATAGTATTTGAGCAAACTGGCTTTGTGCTGAAATAAACATACAGCCCCTCCCTTGGAAGCCTTGCATCTATATAATTACATTTGCGGTGAGGGCTTGCTGAGTACTTTTGTACTCATGGTTTCTCAAATATGTGGATTCAGACTGTATATGAAGCCAAAGACCCGGTGTATGGATATTTCTATGCATTTGGCTATGGGTATGATGAAGATGGTGATAAGTAGATCCTAGCCCTAGTCGGTTGCCTGTGGTAATGCATGGCGGCCCCACTCTTATGATTTTCTTTCCGCTGCTACTCTGTTAATCTAAACTATTTGGCCTGTTGGCCCGTTCCGTAAATATTTTGCAATAAGGCCTATTTACCATCTTTTGTAATAATATTTAAGTATTTTTTATGTATGTGCTTGTACGAATGTGATATTTGTCGATAACTATATTGTGTGAGCTAGCTACTGATCATGGGACAAGCTCAAAATACACAGAGGGTCTGGATACAAATCCTGGTCCCCACACCATGGCTGTCAACGTCACCAGCATGCCCAGCGCCACCTCCGCCTCTCTCAACCACCAAAATGGGATTCCCGTTAGTGGGAACACGTGATGCATGATGATTTCATCGTCTTGCCACCAGAACTCGTCGTCCCCTTGCCTTCTCCACGCCTGACAAGCCCATCATCGTCGCGTTCTAGCCCTAGTCGTCCGTGTTAGTGCCAACGATCGCCGCCATTATGTTCGCCATCTTCAGGAACACACTCTGCGTACACCGTGGTCACTTGCTCACCGCCATCGCCTCCTCTGTTTCAGGCCGACACGAGAGGAGGAAGAAGCATAGTGTCGAGTTACACACTATGCGTAGGCGGTTAAACCAGACTGACCAACCGAGCTAGGCACTATGCGTTGCGGGCATTAAGGTTATTTTACAAAACTTCTCTCTCCTAATCAGTCGGATATATTATTTTAATAAGAGGAGCATCCAACAGCAAATAGCCACCTTTTAGTAATGTCTTTAGGTAAATGCACAAAAAAACTAGTGTCCCCTGGCGAATGCCACAAAATATGAGTGTGAGGTAGCCACTTTTGCGTTATTATTATATATATGTACCTGATTTCTCCTATAATTCGTTGGTGACATATACATTGTGGTGCATTGCTTAACTAGCACAGACATGATGAGACCTGCTGAAAATGAATTCAGCGTCGAATTTGTTAGTAATTAATTCCCGAATAATAATATAAGCCTGACTTAATTTATTACTTAATTCAAGTCAATGTCTTATTCCATGTTAGATGTACGTACGGAGCATACCTCGTCGTCTACCATCGTACGATCAGAATTTGTTTGGATCCGTGCAACTATACATGTACTTATGTGGCGCGACAATGCGACATGAAGCATCCAGTCGTCATCTAGCTCTTACTGCGTGGTTCCTGTGTCTCGCATATATAATATAGCTCCAACTGAACATTGCTGGAATACAAAATATCTAAACAAAATAAATCTAGAAAAAAAAAAGGAGAATCTAAGGCCACGATAACAGGTAAAATGCACGCCACTCAACAGTTAAAGCGTGGACGTAGCATTTTCATGCAACAAAGGTATCATTTTTGCCATTTTATTTGTAGAAGACTAATTTTGCTATTTCACTTTAAAAACATACCAATTGAGCCCAAAACTACCTTCATTGTGCCCTGCTGTGCCAGGACCCAGCTGAAACCAACCTGCATGCACACATTCCAGTGTTCATGCACGAGGTTTTGAGACTACCTGTCAACCGGTGTAATCCCCAACCATCTTAGGATCAGGGCTTGCTTGGGCCAGACCAGGAAAAAAAAGCTTATTTGCATCAGTCTTACTACGGTACACTACACAGCCTGGCCAGTATAGTTAACCTAACCCAATATTTATGTAGAAGAGACAGGAAACAACGCATTAACTTCGACACCGATTGTAACTGTAGATGAGTTTGAGGGCTCAGTTGACTTGTCACAGTCCTACGTACTGTGCCTTCAATATGGTAAATTAGGTAAACTTAACATTTTTTTCTCCTCTTGAGATGCAACACTCCTTCCATCAAAGCTAACTTTTCCTTGCGATATACCGCTCTCCATGTACCAGTGCAAGCGTGATATGTTAATCGCGACGGCCACCATTGTTCCTCTCAAATCTTCAATGTCTGCCATGAGAACAACTTTCCATGCTTTCTTTCTACGGAGCAAAGTAGCAACCGCACACTATACTTTCATACACTGCAGAAGTCGTCATTAACTAGAATCTTTCAGAGAACGGATGGCTGGTGACAAGTCAAAAAAAATGAGTACAAATTTCCTTGCAAACCAACTTTGCTTTCTTTCTGCATGCATTTGGACTACAGAGCAAACAAATTCTACCAACAAGGCAACAACCACTGCTATCTGTTTTTCATGTGTAAAGATGAGACCTGAAGATCGTCGCTCCGTTCACTGTACTGAAAGCTAAAGGCATTAACCATTTAACCAAACTTTTTTCAGACAGCAGATGCTGGGAAGTTGGGAAGTCAACAAATGATAGCTGAGTTTCTAGGTATCTTTCTGTTGGATCGGTAATGACAAACAGAGGGGATGAATGATTATAGAAGATTTTTCTTCTCGAGATCATGCACCAATGTCCAAACAAAGTCCCCGGTGACGCCACACTCCAATATTCTATTTCTCTGCTTTTCTATTCTCATGCATAAGCAAAAGCCACAACCGCGTACAGATAGAAATCAGGCAGCCACCACAAACACAGCACGTCGCCCCTGTGCCGCTCCAACCAAGCCGCCGCTTGCACTCCTTGATTCCCTGCCTCCGCCAGCCAAGAGCACCCCCAAAACTTACAACCAAAATCCCATGCAACGCTAGCCCGTAATGCATGCATCTATTAGCATCTAATCATCCACGTACAACCCAAATACATGGGCCCAATACGTGGGCTTATACATCAGGTTACATAATTCAATCCAATCCAATTTTAGACACTCTAAAATTGTCACGTGTTATAGCCTCTGAACCGCACCTCCATAGCTCCAACACGCATCATCCATCTTTGATCTCCACGCGCCTCAACTCGAGCCTGACCGTCTCCTCCAGCATCCTCGACCCTCTAGACCATGACTTCACACCAAACCATCTCCCGGTCACCGCCACAGACCGCAATCGCCTCCAAGTTACCCTGCACATGCAAAGACTAAAACAACATATTTTCCCAGCACAAGTTCTTCCCAACTTGACAAATATAAGTCCACACACACGCCACACATCTCAAATAACATGAGTAAATAACATTGTCAATTATTCATCAACTAAAATAAACTAGACCTAGCCACATGGTCTAACAATCTCCCTCTTGATGAATACATTGACAACACTTCAAAATCAAGAATTGAATTTTTGAAAGAAAGGAAATTTGCGAAAAGAAAGCTTCAAAGCTGCAAAGCAAGCACTTCAAAACCTCAACACACGGGAAGCAAATTTCTCCCATTTTTCTCCCCCTTTGGCAATGTAATCATCAAAACTTTAGAGAAAGAATAATTCTAAGCCAAAGGAGAAAGGGGAGTAAAAATCAAAAAGCTTTGTAGATTACCAAGTCACTTCACATTGATTTAATAAAGTAACCAAGCCATCTATTTTAGTAGAGCTATCTAGATCATATAAAATCATATACCATGTAGCAATGTCAAAACAAGTCTTTAGAATGATTAAGCAATTTAAATTAATGACAGGCATCTCAACAATGACCATACCGATTATAAGGAGCACAATGAGATATCACAATGAAAAGGTCAAAGCCCAAAAGTGAAAAAAAATTTAAATCTAAATGAGTTAGCAGTCTCTTGTAACAACCTATTGCTCCACACTCAATTCTTAAACATGTGGCATGCTTGTGCCATACTTCTTTTCAATGGTGGCATGCTTTTCAATGATGGCATGCTTGAAGCATATTTTTTTTCATTTGGGCACTTTTCATATATATATATATATATATATATATCTATATCTGTGTGTGTGTGTGTGTCATGCTTGAAGTATATATCTTTTCGATTGTCTCTTTCTCATTTTTTTATAACATGCCAAAATTGAGTGAACATAAAAAGATTGCAATAAGAAACATACGAGCTTCATATCCAAGATTTAAAATAAGGTTAACAATCAAGCTAATCCTTTTCAATGAACATCGCAAAGTACTAACTATAATCAATATTAGTCAAAGTATTCCGCCATGTCATGCTTTAGTTCAAATGTGGCAAAGTAATTAAAACCAGTCATGATCAAAGCTACACAACACATGAGTAAATATGATAACGAGAGCTCTACACCTCATTTGATTTCAATGGCTTGGACTTGATGAATTGTTTGACAAGTATAATAAACAAAGCTTCTGAAATTTTAAACAACAAGCTCCCCCTCAGAATAAACCCATAGGACGCAACAAACCCAACTCACTTTGCAAATAAGATCTAGGAATCCAGTACTGAGATACACGATATGGAGGAATAGCAACAAAACTAGAACCAGAACCACATGTTTGTGTGTGATCAGACCACGAATTATGTGAATTAAATCCCAAAGCAGTACGTGATACGTTGAGCCAGCGGCTTCATCTTCACTCCAGCTCGACTGATCTACATGGAGCCAGTGGCTTCACCTTCACTCTGACTCCACCGATCTACGTGGAGTCGATGGCTTTGGCTTCACTCCGACTCCACCAATCTACGTGGAGACAGCGGCTTCAGCTTCAGCTTCAGCTCTTTGGATTCGGCTTCACTTCGGCTCCGGATTCTCCAACCTCTCTCTGGTTTCAGCTTTTCTCCGGCTCCAGCTTCCCATCTAGCTGGAGCCACTACTAGGGGCTTCTGCTCGTCCCGACGTTGTCGCGATGCTGCGTCGGATCCCACTGATCCCCGACGCAGTCACCTGCTCCCCTGCTATGGGGCATCGAGAAGACAACTCGCTAACATGCGTCGTGTGCGGTTGCCACCACAGCTTTCAACGTCGCTGCCGCCCCCTCGTTCCGCCGCCCTTGCCACGGGGGGATGCCGCCACCACCCCAGTCTCGTGACGCTGGCGCCACTCCTACCTCGGGCCGTTGATCACGACTATCGTGTTATTCTCGAGTCCGATTCTTGTTGTGTCCAGGACCGCTGCACGAGGACTCTGCTTGGTGTTGGCCCTCAGGGCCGTGATTTGTAGTATCTTTGGTAGCTCCACTGGCTGCACCTTCCTTCCGCTGTCTCCACCAGCTAGTTAGTCACTACACTTGCCTATGTTTTTGTTGCGTTCTCTATTGCTTTCTTTGCTTAGTGGCACCATCGTTAGGGTCATCTCTGTGGATCGCAACTATCGTCTCTACTAGGTCGTGGTCTTCTTGGGTCTATTTCTGGTGACACCTCTTTACCTTGTACGAGTTGCAAGCTTGGCAAGCAGCTGCAGCTCTCCTATCTCTCTAGTGATTTTGTCTCGACTCGTCCTTTTGATCTTGTTCACTTTGACGTTGGGGTCTGGCTCCCTTCGTTTCGAAAGGGGGTCATCGATACTATGTTATCTTTATTGATGAGTATTCTCATCATACTTGGATCTACTTTATCTCCTCTCGTAGTCAGGTTCTCTTTGTTTACTAGAGGTTTTCCACCATGGTTTACACTCAGCTTGATTCGGCCATTCATTTTTTTCGTGCTGATTCTACTAGCGAGTACCTATCTACTGCTTTGCATCGTTTTCTTGCTAAGCAGGGTACTCTTTCCCAATACTCTTGTCCTGGTGCTCATGCTCAGAATAGTGCCCCTGAGTGTAAGCATCGTCGCTTGCTTTTGACAGTTTACGCTCCCATGCTTGCATCTTCTATTCCACCTCACTTATCGGTTGAGATTGTCTCCACTGTTGTTTTCCTCATCAACATGCAGCCTTCCACTGCTCTTCAAGGTTCTACTCCTATCGAATGTCTCTACGGTCGGGCTCCTGAGTACAGTCACCTTCACTGTTTCGACTATGTCTGCTTTATCCTTCTTCCACCTTGTGAGCGCACAAAACTAACTGCTTAGCCAGTTGAGTGTGTTTTTCTTGGCTGCAGTCTTGAGCATAAGGGTTAACACTGCTACAACCCTGTTGCTCATTGGATGAGGATCTCGTCACCTTCGATGAGTTCTGACCTTACTACCCTTGTCCCTCTACTCTTAGCTCAGATTCTATTGTTGAGTCAATCTCCTTTCTTACTTTTCCTGATACTCAAATTTCCACTTTTGTTTCGCTTCTGCCTCTACCAACTTCGCTTCCCTCTCCTCCGGCTCCTTCGGCTCCGCTTGTTCCCTCTCCTCCAGAGTTTCCTTCTAGCTCTTTTGTTAAGATTCCATCTTTTCCCGTGCACTACTATCACCATCATTGACCTACTCCTTCTCCAGTTGAGCCTCCGTCTTTGCTGGGCTCTGTTCCTAGTTCTTCTCGGTCCTTGCTGGATCTTGCTCCATCTCCTCCCAGATACGATCTTTGTGATCGTCGCCTTTGTTAGGCCTCTGGCGTTACGGCTTCCATTACCATTGCTCTTTCTTAGCCTCGACTTACTCAGTCAAATTGTTGCTCACCCCGAGTGGCAGCTCACGATGTTGAGGATATTCTTGCTTTAGGCGTACTAGCACTTGGGATTGTGTTCCCTTACATGTGTGTCACTCTTGTCATGTGCAAGTGAGTGTACAAGATCAAGACCGGCACGGATAGTTCCCTTGAGCGCTACATGGCTTGTCTTGTGGCGCATAGTTTTCAACAGGAGAATGGTCATGACTACGATGAGACCTTCGCTCCTATCGCCCAAATGACCACTGTTCACACTCTTCTTGCTATGGCCCTTGTTTGATAGTGGCCCATCTCTCAGCTGGATGCCAAGAATGTCTTTCTCAACGACGAACTGCGTGAGGAGATCTACATGCAGCCATCCCCTAGGTATTCTGTCCCTAATGCTATGGTTTGTTGCCTTCACCGCTCTCTCTATAGGCTTAAACAAGCCCTTGTGCTTGGTTTGACCATTTCTCCTCTGTTGTCACTGTTTACGGATTCTCCACTAGTGATCACGACCCTGCCATCTTTGTACACGCCTCTTCTCACGGTCAGACGCTCCTCCTCTCTATATGGATGATATGATCATTACTAGAGATGGCTTAGTATATTTCCTTTGTGAAGGAGCGTTTCAGTGAACAGTTCTTGATGTCTAATTTGGATCCTCTTCGTTACTTTTTTGTGATTGATGTCACTTCTACGCCTGAGACCTACTACCTCTCCCAAGACAAGTACATTCAAAATATCCTTGCCTGTGCTTGTCTCATTGATCAACGCATAGTAGATACTCATATGGAACTTGGTGTTCACCTTTGGCTTACTTATGGTGAGCCTCTTAAGGACCCCACTCGATATCGTTATCTTGTCAGGAGCCTCATCTACCTTGGGACCACTCAATCTGATATTTTCCACCCAGCTCACATTCTGAGTCAATTCGTCTCTACTCCCACTCAGCTCCACTAAAGTCATATTCTTCGTGTTCCGCGATATCTTCGCGGGACCATCACTCGTCGCCTTTTTTCCTCGCTCTAATTCTCTGCAGCTTCAAGCGTATTCTGATGCGACCTAGACTAGCAATCATCCTGATCACCAATCTTTTTCTACCGATTGTGTTTCTCTTGGTTCCTCTCTGATTGCTTCGAGAATTTCAGTATTTTAGTTTCTGCACCGACCCCTCTCTTATCTGACAGTATTGATGCTATCAGCATTGCTCGAGATCTAGCGAAGCATAAGCTCACCAAGCACATTGGAGTAGATGCTTTGTACATGAGATTACAAGTGAAGACCAAGTTATTGCTCTTCAGTACGTGCCTTCGGAGTTTCAGTTAGTAGATTTCTTCACCAAGGCACAAACTAGAATTCAACACAGTTTCTAACTCTCCAAACTTAGTGTTGTTGATCCACCATGCGTTTGAGAGGAGTGTTAGATATGTACATATCTTAGGATGTTCTTTGCATATTAACTTACCTTGTACGTGATATATTAGCCTTTTTGTTCCATTGGAATAGATTAACTAATTCCTACCCCCTGACATAAATCCATCCTGTAGAAGGTAATCGAGAAGCTAACAGAGCTAACAGTTTTGAAAAATGGTTCTATGTTCCTCAATTAAGAAAACTGCACAAATTCTGAAGAAAATGAGTAGAGCTGATCTACTGTCAATAGTTAGTAACTATGGATGCTTCAACATTTGTGCACTTTTGTTTAAGCTGGAGCATATATGCACTCATAAACTGCTTTTACAATGGAGATACTACTTTTTCCGAAGATTAGATTGCCTACAACTATTTGCAAGCTTCCTTCATTTTCTTCACTAACTCAAAAAATTCAGCAACCTGCAGAGCATACCTTTATTAAGGGGGGAAAACTAAAATCAGCGCTGATTGTGCAAAACAAATGATATCACAAAATGTTATTAGCAAAGAGTGAATTTAACAGACACATTTTCGAACAATAATTCTGTTGGAAATGTAATCACTAAAACATAATTGTTCCGTGAAGCAGTTGATTAGTCATCAAAATTCTTACTCTTCAACAGATCAACATTAACATGCTTGAACAACCACAACAAGCAAATATTTTATTTAAAAAAAAAGAAATAAAAATGAAGAAGAAAATGTCAAGAATAACTTATGTATTTGAGGAAGTGACTCTGACCTGTTCTCATACATTTCAAATAACTGATGGCTTTGAACAGGCCAATCGAATACAATGAACTCATGTAGTACTCCACAAATATGATTACATAGCATAATAATATGTTGGTGTTCTCTGCCAGACTATCCTAATCTCATAAACTCCATTTTCCCCCCAAACTAGATCAATTCACAAAATTATGACCACCAGTGGCTCCTTTAGAAATTTCATGCACTAGGGCACTAGCTGAAAGGAGAATTCAAGATTGTTGTGTTGTTCTTTAGTATCCAAACATAGTTGGTTTACCGTAATTAAGTTTCTTCAGTCTAAGAGACCTCACGACCCATTTAAGAAATAGAAATGCAGCATCATCTATTTAATTAATAAATTCTCATGAGATTGGAGGAAAATGTATATTTCCCACCTCATATTTACCTTATAAATTCTCACAGAAATGCAAAAATCGGAAAACTACTATCACTAGACCACATCACAGCTATTTGATTAGTTAATAATAATTACCATCAGATATCAACTATTCCTCAATTCAAATATAAAGTTGTATATAAAACAAATTTGTCGTGGTCATGAACATGGAGACAATGAAGGTTGAAGACACAAAGCAGAGGAGCCTAAAAAGCAGCACAGGAGAACACACTCAAAGCAACGTCTTTAAGTTCAGAGTAATTGGACCACTTGGGCCGTGTAATGTCATTAGGCCGGCCACAAGGCCAGAATTTATGCATTGCAAACATGTAATACAACAGTCCATCTAAGGGCTAACAGTGGGGCCAGAAAAAAGCCTCTCCTACCTTTTTACTGTCCATATCGGCAACTCTCCTCTACCAATCCTAAATTTATTTCCGT
The DNA here is from genome assembly GCA_036346405.1 of Phyllostachys edulis. Lineage (NCBI taxonomy): Eukaryota > Viridiplantae > Streptophyta > Magnoliopsida > Poales > Poaceae > Phyllostachys > Phyllostachys edulis. The sequence continues at coordinate 27,436 of JAYEVD010000551.1, read as the reverse complement.
GTGCACAACCATCACCCATGGAACGTAACAAACTCTATATATTTAAACTAGTTGTGCAATTGCGCAGGGTCCCTTGAAAATTTGAGTAGCAGGTAAGACCACTGACTTGTCTCCTTCGATTCTTACCAATAGGCAACTTCCATGTACACAAATTTGAGTAGGAGATAAGACCACTGAGTTGTTTATGCGTAGAGTAAAGAGTAGCCTTACAGTAAATACACTACCAAACATTCAAAAGTACGTATCCGAAAGAATATACACTAGCACTAACTTGAGAATTTCTGGCAGATGCGGTCAGTTTGGAGGCCGTATTTGCAGTTTTGATCACCGCACACACGTATTTGCGGAATTAGCCACGCTGGCACACGGCCACCGTGCGCTAGCGGCCATGTCGTGACACTTCACCGCCGGCGCGGGGCAGCCATGCGCCAAAGGAGTGGCGACGCCACGCCGTATGTAGGTAGTCGTGCAAAGGGCCGACGACGATGGCGTCTTGCCACCCATTTGGTGCACGGTTGCCCCGCGTCGGCAGTTAGGGGGGGCGGTTAGGGGTTAATTAGGGGATTAGGGTTAGGGTTAGGACAGTTAGGTTTTTTTATTTTTAGGCTGAAATTTGAAGGAATTTTAAATTATAGCACGAGTCCAAACAATTATGATTTTTTTTGTGGAGCCCGTCAACACTGTGTACTTGCTTGTGTAAATTTTTCATAATTTTATTCGTTCAGAATTGTTATCGCTATTTCGTATAAGTGTTATGTTCGTATGAATCAATAAACGTAGAAAATGAGCTCAAAAAATTATGAATTTTATTTTGAAGGGTCCTCATGCAGTGGACTTGATTGTGTAATGTTTTGGCAATTTTATATGTGTTCTGGTATTGTCTCGAAAATTTATGATTTAGGTCACGAAAATTTCGATTTTAGGTTTCATGATTTCATCTGACTTGGAATGTATAAGAAAAAGCTACATTGCAACTTCATTAGAGATGTCGATATATAATATGGCACTGGAGTACACACGTAACAACCAAAATGCGTGTACAAATATAGCAAGACAAAATATGAATACAAATATACTCGATCAAATAGAATACTCTTTGTTTATTTATCGGTTTAATGTGGATGATGTTCTTTAATACTGTATTGTACGACAGGCTAGATAAGATTGTGCATGAATCAACCGAGGGAAATACGTGGCATGCAGACCATATAACGATGTACCGTAACCTCCGACTCGTGTGTGTTTCGAAGGTTACAGTACATCGTTATATGATCTGCACGCCACGCATTTTCCTCGGTTGGTTCATGCACAACCTTATATATAGCCTATCGTACAACACAGATCATCCACGACAAACTGATAATTTGACAAAGAGCGTCCTATTTAACGATGTGTGCTACTAGTCTTCGCGATGCCATAGCGAGTGCCCCTTGTCTCGGGGCTGCCCACGGTGGTGGTGAGTGTAGAAGTTGTCTATGTCCTGCGATTTCATAATGTAAGTGGATCGTACAATAAGAAATGTAACAATGATGCAAATTGTATATAACCCACGTCTTCGATACGGAGTGCGGCCGGTCGACCTAATACGCCGATGTCGGTGATCTCGATCGAAGGAGCCTTCCCCTTCCCCTTGTCGCCAGACTCTCCACGTCGGGCTAGTGTATCGAAGTCGTCCATGACCTGCGATTCCATGATGTAAGTGCACCGTATAGTGAAAATCGTAACAAGAATGTAAATTCTTCATAACACACGTCGTCGATACGGATTACGCCCGAGCGACCGGATACGTTGTGGTGGCCGGGCTCAGCTGCATGAACCTTTCCCTTACCCTTGTCGTGGGACTGTCCACATCGGGCTAGTATGTTGAAGTCGTCTATGTCCTGCGATTCTATGATGTAAGTACACCGTACAGTGAAAAACGTAACAAGGATGTAAATTCTCCATAACTCACGTCGTCGATATGGATTACGCCCGGGTTAGTACTGGGCTCCTTCGGTGCCTCCTGAATAGGGTCCGATACGTAAGGTTTCCACCGCACGAAGTTCTCGGCCCGCACCGAGTAGTGCAGCATGTACTTTTGCTGGATGAATGCCCTGTCGTACATCTTCATGTCGTCAATCCACTGGAAGAAGTGGCAGCACATCTCGGACTGCCATTACGTGGGGATGAAGTTAAAAATTTAAGGAATTCAATGTAGGGAGAGGAAAATCAATGTGCGCGAAAGAAACGCCTACGAGGTGGTGCCCGCACGTGTAGTACGCCCGGACGGCGGTGTCTGGGTGTGTGGACTGAATGATCTCTGCCGGCTCGCCACACACACACTGCGGGATCAGAAAACGTGGTGGTACTTGTATTGAAAAATCTGGGTATTGTAGATGTTTCCTCTTCTGCGCAAGCCACTTGCGCTTCTGCAACATCCTCGCGTAGAAGTTTGCCGAAGAGTCCATAACTGGGTATCGTAGAATTTTGTGCTGTATATAACAAACAAGGTGGAAAAACATTACATTACGACACTGAATGACGATCGGATGAGCTAGGTCTGTTGGGACAATCCTTCATTGAGTGCACAGGGGTCTTGCATATCCTGCACTTGATTGTGCAGCTAATACTGGTACGTTGACTAGCATCCATGTCATTCCGGAAGCGCCGTATCTGCCATCGGCCCTTCCCTATTCTCTTCAAGTCCCTATTGGGACCCCTTGTATTGGCATCTCGACAGGTCTAGCCCGTACGAGACCATCGCTGTAAAACACAAACAAGTTTTGCATGTAGGAAAATACCTAAAGCCACAACCACCACTAAATAATTTGGAATGAGTTATGCCTAACTAATTCCTACTTAACTAATTACGATTGATTAATTACCACTACACTAATTCATTACCACTTATTCAATATGCCGTAATGATGACTACTAAACTAATTACAACTAACTAATTACCACTAAACTAACTCATTACTACTGAACTAACTAATTACGACTAATTAATTACCTCTAAACTAACTAATTACGACTGATTAATTACCACTACACTAATTCATTACCACTTATTCAATATGCCGTAATGATGACTACTAAACTAATTACAACTAATTAATTACCACTAAACTAATCAATTACTAGTGAACTAACTAATTACGACTAATTAATTACCTCTAAACTAACTAATTACATTCGCTTAATTATCACTACACTAATTCATTACCACTTATTCAATATGTCGTAATGATGACTACTAAACTAATTACAACTAATTAATTACCACTAAACTAATTCATTACTATTGAACTAACTAATTACGACTAATTAACTACCTCTAAAATAACTAATTACGATTGATTAATTACCACTAAAAATATCAGTACTTCATTTCCACTTACTTAATATGCTGTAATGATGACTACTAAACTAATTACGACTAATTAATTACCACTAAACTAATTCATTACTAGTCAACTAACTAATTACGACTAATTAATTACCCCTAAACTATCTAATTACGACTAGCTAACTAAGACTGACTAATTACGACTACGGTAATAACAGCAAAAGCATAACACAAATTACTTGCCCTTCGGAGAAGTAATCAATCAGCCCTTGGGGGGAAGTAATAAATCAAGGTCGAGCGACGATAAGCAAGAAAACAATTAACCTCCTAATAAAATTAATTATGTTACGTTCTCTGAGTTCTCAACGACGAGCGCAAGAAGGAGAATCGAAACGCAATTGAGATGAGCAAAGAGCGAGTGCCAGAGTTCGGTATTTATAGCCGGACGGAGAAGGAGTCGCGGTGTTGGCACCAGGAATTCCGTAAGCATTGGCGCCGGAATTTGTGGATGAGGCAACAGATGTGCGGAGGAGGGAGGAGGGACGGTGGGAAAGATGGCCACCGTGAGGTTTTTTAATTCTCCGCAGAACAGTCCGGGTGCGTGGCGGGAGAAGGAAGGCCAGAGGGGGGCGCGAGTTGGGAGGTGTTTTGGCTAACCTAACCTAACTAACTAATTAACCCCACTATTTTGGATGGCGCATAGTGGCCATGCGCCAGCGGACACTAAACCGATAAATAAACAAAGAGTATCCTATTTGATCGAGTATATTTGTATTCATATTTTGTTTTGCTATATTTGTACACATATTTTGCTTGTTACGTGTGTACTCGGTATACCATATTGTATATCGACATTTCCAATGGAGTTGCAATGTAGATTTTTTTATACATTCCAAGTCACATGAAATCATGAAACCTAAAATCAAAATTTTCATGACCTAAATCATAAATTTTTGAGACAATATCGAACACATATAAAATTACTAAAATATTACACAATCAAGTCCATTTGCGTGAGGACCGTTCAAAATAAAATTCATAATTTTTGAGCTCATTTTCTCGTTTGTTGATTCATACGAACATGAAAATTATACTGAAATAGTGATAACAATTCTAAAAGAATAAAATTATGAAAAATTTACACAAACAAGTACCACAGTGTTGATAGGCTCCACAAAAAACTCATAATTTGTTGGACTCATTTGCTATAATTTAAAATTCCTCCAAATTTCAGCCTAAAAATAAAAATACCTAACTAACCTAACCCTAACCCTAATACCTAATTAACCCTAACCACCCCTAATCACGACGCAGGCGTACCTGTGCTAAAGGGGGTGGTGCACGACCACCGTGCTCCAAATTTTGGTACATTCTGGCTGCCCCACACCGGCGATGACGTGTTATGACGAAGGCGCTAGCGTCGGTCACCGTGTGCTAAGCGTGGCTAATTCGCAAATACTGCACGGTGGTCAAAACTGCAAATCTGACCTCCAAACCGACTATATCTCGCCAAAAGATTGCCACCAAGTGGGTCTTACAGACCCCAAGTAGTTGCTACCACTTTTTTTACAAAAGGATTACCACCTTATATAGAAAACAACATACAAGGTTCTTACAAGAAAAGAAAAGATTCAAATTTGGGAAACCACTTACAAGTCTAAAGCGCAACAACGGCGAAGAACCAACTACCTTAATATAGAGACGAACAAGCTAAGATAACCAAGCAAACCGACATCTGAATCGACCAAGCAAAAAGAGCCCAGTCTTTCCCAGACTGACCCAATTCATTACAGAAGTCGAGCAAGTTGAGAAGACCAAGAAGATAGCTAACTAAATCGAACAAGCATTCTTCGTCCGTGCTTGAAAATCTGACGAAAACCATCTAGAACCCCCTATCACCCCCTTTGATGAGGATCTTCCAATGCTGTAAACAAGACAAAAGTTGAATATCACATCAATAGGTCACTTAGGAAAATCCTTCTTAATCGCCATTCTCGCTCCTAACTTTCCAGAGGTTCCAAGCAAATCTTTGCAAAACTAAACAAAGTGATATTATATGCATTAGCCCTTTTCCTATCTAGCCAATTCAGCTAAAAATCATCAAGAGAAATGGGAATTCTCTCCCAACTTAACACACTGAACGAAGCAAATTTTGCTAGCACACAAGAGAAAAGAATGTGATTAATATTTACCTCATCCCCACAGAGGATACAAGTCACCTTTCCCTCCCACCCCTTTTTCTTCAATTGATCAGTTGTTTGAACCCTATGGAAATAACTTTGCCATAAGAAAATTTTAACTTTTAAAGGAATTTTACTTTTCCATGACTTCTGTAAATTCCTGCAATTAACCACCCCCCCCCGGAATAGTAACTGTCTATAAAGAGACTTAACTGAAAACAATCTTGTCTTATCTAGGCACCAAATGACTTTATCTTTCTCCTTCTTCAGATCAATGTTTGAGAAGTAGGTTTTCAAAAGACTCCATTGATTAAACTCCTCCTCACCAAAATTTCTATTGAAGTTAATCCTCCAGCCATTTCTAGAAAAGCACTTAGCCACATTGACATCAGGAGCTTGATAAATATTGTAAAGTTTGTCAAATTGAATCTTCAAAGGACAGTCCCCAAACCACACATCATTCCAAAAAGACGTATTGCAACCATCCCCTAACTGAGTCTTTACCCCCCCCCTGTAAAACAAGTGTTTAATCTTCTGTAAACTTTTCCAGAATTGAGAGCCTCTCAAAGGGTTAGCATCCCTAAAGCAACCTCTAGGAAAATACTTGGCTTTGAGGATCTTGAACCAAAGTTCATTATTAGCTACATGGATCTTCCAAATCCATTTAACCAACAAACAATCATTCATCACTCTAGTGTTGAGAACCCCTAAGCCCCTAAAATCTTTTGGTCTACAAACAGCACTCTAATTAACCATATGATATTTAAACTTGTCACTAGCACCTCTCCAAAAATAATTAGACCTGATTGTGTCCATTCTACTATAGCTTACCTCACTAAGGTGATAAAACCCCATAGTGTAGATAGGCAAACTACTTAAACAACTATTCACCATCACTAATCTTCCACCAGAAGATAACAAGTTGTTCTTCCAATTATCCAGTCTTTGCCCAAGTTTGGAAATGACCTTCTCAGCAGCTTTCTCCCCCACATGTCTGTCCCCAATAAGAATGCCTAAATAGGTAAGAGGAAAAGAGGCTAATTTGCAATTAAGGATGTATGCCACTCTAGAAGCCTCTTCACTATTACACCCCATCACATATACTTCACATTTGCGAAAAATAATCTTCAAACCAGACATCCATTCAAAAATAAATAAAAGAGCTCAAAACTGCTTGAAAAGGTTCTCTAGATCGAAAAACAATGAGCGAGCCTACGGAACCTTCACGACCGCGCTCCACAGGGGAACGAATGGGTTTGCCCTCACCGCCGGTAGGGGAAAAGTCGTTTCTGACCTTGGGGGCGGCGGAGAGCGCAAGGTCGGTTCTGCCCTCGCTGTTGGCTTTGGCGACGGAACGCAGTCCTAAAAAGCCGGATTTACCCCCGGCGGAAGCTTCGCGATCTAGCTTGCGTGGGCGCGCCATCGCCCGTCCGTTGAGCTCAGGTCATGGCGTGGCGCGACAAGAGGAGTTGCCGAGCAGAGATGGAGTAGAAACGCATCGATATCATCGTTTTAGTACGTCTCTTCCTGACCTCTTTGCCCACTCTTGGCGACGTATTCCTCTTTCCACTTGGATCTGGATCCCCAAGGGTGCGTGCGTGGGAGAGCTAGGGTTTCCAGCTTCGAGTCAGGAGGTTCATCGTTTTGGGTGGAGCGCAAGGGTGGTTAAGCGGATTGGTGATCCGCCGCCTTTGGAGCGTTCATTTGCAGAAGTTGTTCGAGGAGAGGAAATGGATCGAGGATGAGGTCATTGGCCGCGTCGATTTGGGGGTGGAGGCCGTAACATCGGTGGGAAGCGATCTGCTCCGGAGGAGTGGATGGAAGATGATGACCTATTGGTGGAGGAAGAATTAAGAGCAAAGCTTCACAGAGATCAAGCACAGAAGTGGAGAAATCAAGAGCAACAACAAGGGGGCTCACATCGATCAGGTTTGCATGTTGGTTCACAAGATCTGAATAGAGATAGATTTGACTCTAGATTTGGGGGTTCTGGAAGGGATAAGTTTAATTCGAGAAAAGGGTGGCATTCTAATTTTAATGAGGGGTTCTCTGATAGATTTGGGGGTTTTGGTCGAGATGAACATAGTAAAGGAGATTTTCGAGGAGGTGCTGATGGGAGAGGTGGAAACCCTAAAACTGACATTTCTAAAAATGTGGCTCCTAAGGCTCCTCCAGCCGATGATGGTAAAGCGGACAGTGTCAAGAAAAATTGGGGTGAAATAGGACCGAATACTGGGGTGCTTCGTCTTGAGGATCATGGTACTTGTTTTAGATGTTTGCAGTCAGGACATCACCAAGCTAGATGCACAAATCCGCCGGTTTGCTATAAATGTAAGAAAGCTGGGCATTGGACTTCTGGATGTCCTGATGATAAGAAACATGTGGGGTTGAAATTGTGTAGCTTTGGAATACATGGTCAGGGTTTCTATAGCATTCAAGTGCTAGGCCTCAAACTTTCGAGTTACAAGAGGCTTCAGGGGTGCTAAGCATTAAAGAAGGAGTGGCTTCTGTGATCAAAGTTGAAGCAGAACTGAAACATCTAATTCAAGCTGATTGGGATTGGAAAGTAAGAAAGCTCTCTGAGACAGAATTTGGGGTGGTTTGTCCTTCAAAAGCAATGTTGAATACTTGGTCTAAGGCTAGAAGTGTGGAATTGGCTCTCCATTCCATAAAAGCTAAAATAGAGAAATCTAATCTGGATCCGGAGGCCTCTTCTATTCTGACATTGCGGCATGGATTAAAGTCTCAGAATCCCTACTCCAACTAAAACAGTTGTCATTGTGAAAGATATTGCTAGTACAGTGGGAGAACCTATAGAAGTGGATGAGATAAGTTTGACAAGAGCAGATATGGTGAGAGTGAAAGTTCTTAGCAGAGATCCTTTGAATATAAATTGTTTTGTGGAAATCTTCATTAACTCTATGGGATATGAAATCAAATTTGAAGCTGAAGGTGGTAATGTTAAAAAGAAAGGGGGCCTTGTTTATGATCACTTTCATAAATTTCATGCTCGTAAGAAAGATGGTGATGATGATGATAAGGAAGAAGATTCTCATAGTAGCAATCATAATTCTGGATGGGATAAGCTAGTTGAGAAATATGGGGGGGGGGAGGTTAACCCGTCCTCAGATAAAAAGGATGGGGGTGCTGATAGCAAAACTCAAGGTAAAACTCATAAAATTCTGGGAGAGAAAGAGTTGGAGGTTGCTTCTGACTTTAAGGGGAATTCTACAGTTTCCAAAAATCCTGTTATGATTCATACTGAGAGGTCCTTACTTTCAGAGGCGCCAGTGGGAGCAGTGACTAATAAAGACAGTAAGATTGGTTTTGGTGAACAGCAAGATGTTTGGCATGGGGACTCTGTTCAGACCAGTTTGCCTACTCAGAAGGTAATGGATTTATCTATTGCTTTATGGCCTTGTAACTTTCATAATGATTATGATCGATTCACAAGATACCGTTCATCTTGAGCTTCATGATATTACTAATTCTAAACTATATAACAAGACTATTGATCAGGTTAAAGATAATGAGATAATTCAGAAAGGGGTTTTGGAAATTGTGCCATTGGCTTACAGTATTCCACTTAAAGGGGACTCCTCTTCTCAGTTTAAAGCTCAAAAATCCAGATTTGTTGAGGAGGGTAAGAGATGTCTTATATCTGAAGATTTGGTGGATGTTAATAGTGGTCAACATTTTGAGGAAGGGGTGGATTCCATAGCTACTGATACTTTAGGAGGTTCTGAATTCTGTGGGGTAGATGACATTATTGAAGAGACTGAAGGGTGGATGATTACTAAAAAGAAAGGGAAAAAAAGTAGATTTCTCGAACCTCAACTGGCAACTAGAAAAAGGTCAAGGATCTAAGACAAAGGGATCCCAATGGAGCAGAAGGCTGCCAAGCTGAAATCCATCCAAAATTTGGAATCTCAAGTTAAAATTGAAAACCCTTTTAATGTTCTTACTAATTCTTCTTTTGAATGCTTAGATTTTATTGCTACTTCTTGTGGTATCTCTTTGGGCAAACAATCAAAAGCGCTAGAGATCATCTCGCAATGCAAGCTCAAGAACTTGTGAGGGCTGATTTGGCTAAAATCGCACAAGCTAAAGCAAAAGTGAGTATTGCAGAAAATATGGTTGATACAAAGGGTGAGAGCAGAAATACAGATGGCAATGAACAAAGGGTCCTTACTTTAAAACTTTCAGAGGTCTTAGACAAGGAGACCCTCTATCTCCCCTTCTCTTTAACTTGGCAGCTGATGTTCTTTCTGAATTGGTTCTAAAGGCCCAAGAGGCAGGTCTGATTAGGGGTTTTATTTCTCACTTAGTGACTGGAGGGGTTCCCATTCTTCAATATGCTGATGATACTATGCTGATGATAGAATATGGGGTTGAATATTTTCGAAACCTGAAATTTTTACTATATTGCTTTGAATGGATGTTAGGTTTGAAAATAAATTATCATAAAAGTGAAGTTTTTGTGTTGGGGGTGGACAATGAAGAGGCAAACAATGTGGCAGATATCTTCAATTGCAAAAGGTCCCATCTACCCATGACTTATTTGGGGATTCTTATTGGAGATAGACATATAGGGGAGAAAGCTGCAGAGATTGTGATCAATAAGTTAAGCAAAAGACTGGATAATTGGAAAAGCAACTTCTTGTCAGCTGGGGGGAGGTTGGTATTAGTGAACAGCAGTTTGAGTAGTCTTCCCATCTACACTATGGGGTTCTATAGACTCAACAAGGAAACTCATAGAAAGATAGATTCTATTAGAGGGAAGTTCTTCTGGAGGGGTGTTAGTGGCAAGTTTAAATATCACATGATGCATTGGGGTGCTGTCTGCAGACCAAAAAATTTTGGAGGGCTGGGAATTATCAATACCAAAGTCATGAATGATTGTCTTATTGCCAAATGGATCTAGAAGATTTCGATAGCTAAGAATGATCTTTGGTTTAAGATTTTGAAAGCCAAATATTTTCCTTCTGGGTTTTTAATGAATCTTGTAAGACCAGTGGATCCCAGTTTTGGAAGAATGTCCTGAGGGTTAAAAATCTGTTTAATTGTGGGGTTAGATTCAAAGTGGGTGATGGTACTAAAATTTCTTTTTGGAGGGATGCTTGGGCTGATAATTGCCCATTTAAGATCAAATATGACAAGCTTTTTAGACTGTGTCAATCCCCTTACAGCAGTGTGGCTGAGGCGAAGAGAGGAGATAATTGGAATATTTCTTTTAGAAGAAACTTTGGGGAAGAGGAAATTCAGCAATGGGATGATATGAAAAATGATCTTGTGGGTGTTGATATAGGTAATGTACAGCATCAGGTAATCTGGTGTTTTGAGAAGTCCGGTTGCTTCTCAGTAAGATCTTTATACAGGCACTTACAGTTTGGGGGTGTTAAAAGTTTGAACATGCAGAAGCTCTAGAAGAGCAAAATACCTTTAAAGGTTAAAATCTTTGTTTGGCTTTGCTACAATGATAGAGTTCAAACTTTGGACCAGCTTAAGAAGAAGCGGTTGGAAAGGTGAAACAAAGTCGTCTTGTGTGGTTTGGAGGAGAATATTGACAACATTCATTCTCTTGTAATCTTCGAAATTCTTACGGATTTGTCCGAAAGAGGCTTTTGGCTAGGAGCGATAGCCAAAGTCTTTAGCTGATTTCCAAATGAATTGGATGGAAAAGAAAGGGGGCTAATCTTTATAATGTTGCTTTGTTTAGTTTTGCAGCTACGGCTTGGACACTGTGGAGAATTAGGAACAATATGGCGTTTGAAAGGATTTTTATTAAACATCTAGTAGATATGATCTTCAAAGTTTTATCTTGTTTGCAGCACTGGCGTATTCTGTTAAAAAAGGATGACGGCGACAAGCTGGATGCTGTCGTGACTATGTTGGAAGCTTGGACTAAAAAATTTTTGTAAGATGAGCTGAATCTCATCATATGGACTGTAATCTGGATTTGGAACTTCTATGTTAGTGTTGGGGCTTTTTCCTATGGATCAAGCCGTGATGATCTGTATTCATCGTTATTCTTTATACGGTAGTAGTGGTCGAAGTTGCTTTGATCTGCATAATCAAGATGTTGCTTGATTCGAAGATGTTGAAGCTTTCTTTTGTCGGTTTAGTTTAGTGGTGTTGGCAAAACTTATTTCTTTTTGTTTGGCCTTGTATTTTGTTTCTTGGTGACCCCAGCTTTCTTCTTTACCTCTTCTCGTAAAAAGACATTATATGCTTTCTATAAAAAGTAGGGTTTCCCCTCTTCAAAAAAAACATCCATTCAAAACAATAGAGCAAAAACTTCAAATGGATGAAAGACTCCTCCTCATATTCCAACATAATCAAAGTATCATCTGCATACTGTAGAATGGGCACCCCACAGGAATCAAATGAGAAATCAAACCCCGATCAAACCTTTCCTTGAGCATTGTTAATGATAACGAAAGTGCATCAACGACTAGATTAAAAAGAAGGGAGATAGTTGCTACCACTTTAACCTTGTACTTCCTCCACTCATGAATATTAGTTTCTTTTGACCACTTTATTTGTTCATAAATACTTGACTCTCCATGTTTTCCCTTGAATATTTTCTCATTTTTACCTTATTAATTACCCCAATGCGCTGGGCCAAGAAAATTATTTAATCTAGTCCGCAATGTGCTTACACAAATAATGAGAAGGCAAAGTTAAGTTATCAAGGGCATTTTGATCATATTGGATAAAAAAATGATTACTAGATAATCATGCCTTAGTAAAGAGTGATAAATACTTGCGAACGGAGGGAGTAACACAAGATAGAGCTATTCAATCTTCAAAAACCACAAATAACCTATCGTAAAGTGCCAAAACAATATTCCAAAGTGACCATTGGTAATGTTCCAAATGATAGACATGGATAATGGATTACATCTCAAATTGGCTTTTCTAGATGGTATTTGTAAACTAGAATAAAAATGCCACCTCTTTACATGAACAACCAAGAAAGATCGAAGTAAAGATTCAGAATCGGAGAAGTTGAAATTCTGAAAGACAGATGATAAATTTAGAATATCTTTATCTTGATCATGTAGTTGAGTCGTTTTCTCACCCTATTGGTTAAGTGCATCACATGTCATCAACGAGTAACAACATACAACACAGTGTTTATAGAAAGTTGTTCCATAATCACTTAGTCAAATTTAGATTTGCAACTCAAAATGATATCAATAACCTGTTGCATGGCTAAGCAGATTATTCATGTCTAACCAACCCATGATGGTGCTATGATAATACCAACTATTAATTAACCAAGCTGTGGTGACAAAAGATCAGGTTAATACAATAAGCAAAGTGGATATAATCAAATGGGTGAATGGCTAATCCCAAAACATTTAAAGAATTAAATAATTGAAGTAACTTGCAATAATTTGAATAAAAGTAGTTTTGAAAAACTGGGTTCAACATGCTCAAAGGTACAACTCCGCCTTGCTATAGTAATGATGTTCTTATTTTATCTTCAATCTTCTACTTCCTTGACATTCACCTCATTCGGATGATTCGAACGCCAACGCCTAACGAGAGAAAAACAGAGAAACAAATAAAATTCAAAAAGACAAACCAAATAAAATCTAAATTGATATTGAATGGTACTAAGAGGTAGATCTTTAATTTAGATGAATTTAGAAAAACTTGAATGGGTTCAATCGGAGTTCGTATGAGGAAGAACGAGCCTTTGGAAATTTGACCGGGAAGGAAAATGCTTAAAAAGCAAATGGAGAGAGAAATTGACGGGTGGGGTCCACATAATATTCTCGGAATCTTTTATTTCGGAAATTTTGGAAAAAGCTGAGTGTATGACATGTGGGACCCAATCGAATTTATGGATTTTGGGAATAAAAGGAAATTCGAGAAAAGGATTAGAGGCTGACATGTGGGGCCATAGGTCCACTGAACAGGGTTAACGGTTCACGACAAACTAGGTTCATCGAATAGTGCCTGACATGGTGGGGTCTACTGTTAATAGACTTGGTGCACGGTGGACCTTGTCCACAGAAGAGGGAATTTAAGGTTTGCGTGGGTGGCGGCTTAGGTGGCGGTGCTGCTCGCGTGGCATGCAAGAGGCGACCACGTGGCGGCCATGAAGGATGGGGAGGTCGATGTGGTGGCTAAAGAGGCGGTGGCATGTCACCGGTGTGGATGGCGCTCGAGGCTCAATGGCTTGCCAGCGGCAGTGACTACGATGAAGGCTAGGAAGGGGAAAAGAGGGCAATGAGGCGAAAAGGATGAGGCAGGTGAGGCGGCAATTGCCGATGGCAAGCAAAGAAGCGGCAGTGCAAACTCAGCCATTGATGGTGAGGTGGTTCCGGCGACGTTTCGAGGAAAGGGAAGGGAGCGCAAGGTTGAACGATGAGAGGAGTACGAGGGTGGTGAAGATGAACGGCGAAGTTCAACGGCAGTGGCGCAATTGGCCAGCGAAGGGTGGTAGCCAGAGAGGAGAGACAAGGGAGAGAACTCAGTGCACAATGGACAAAATTTGAAATCAGAAGCTTAGAAGTGTAGATCGGGGCCTACAACATGAGATAACGTGGACAGATTTGCGAGAAGCTCACCGGGAAAGCGGGAAACGTGGAGAAGGTGTTTTCGGCATCATGGGTTGTCACTGGAGATGATGAAGAAGGAGGTGGCGCTGGCGAACAGGGGCTCAGGAACTCCCATTTATGGCAGCAATGTGGAGAGGAGGATGAGGCGATGCCGTCGGTGGAAGGAACTCAACCCATGGAGCGGTGACAACGGAGGAACGGGCATAGCAAGGGTGGCGGCCGGTTGCGAAGATGATGACCGGAGCGGTGGCGTGCGGCGGCGTCCTAGGCAGCGGCGGCTAGGTCAACCGAAGGCAGTGGCACAAGGCGAGACGATGCACAAAACGAGGATGGTCTAGGGATTTTATAGCCTTGGGAGGTGTGTGGGCACGGACACCAAGACGATGGCGGCATAGAGTCCTATGTGTGAATTTGTGCACTAGCAGTGGCGGCTCTGGCTGGGCCAGGCGGCGCGGGAAAAGGGAAGTGGGCCAGGAATGCGGGCTGGGCCGGAAGCAAGAGTGGGCCGACAGAGAGAGAGGAAGGAATGGACAAAGGGATTCGGCTCACACGAAGATTTTCGAGATTAGAATTGATGCGGCCCAAGCACCCTCTACTAACGCAATATCAGTACATAATATTTCTTATGTGCAATCTTTTGTTAATAACAAGGAGGAAGATATGTGCGTACATGGATCAGGGGATGCGTGTGTGCTAGGTGTGCCAGCGGATGCGCGTGTGCCATGCTGGGCGACACACGAGGAACCACAACATGCACTAGGAACGAGTTCATGTGTTGAAGCTGTTATGCAACAAGGAAAGCAAACTGCATGCATTGTACATGAGCAGTGCATGGAATCAAGCCATGCATATACATGTGCACGTATGCATGTGTGTTTGACCCAGGAGAGGATGGCCAAAGGGGAGAAACTACTGGGCATGCATGTAGGTGGTTGGAGGTGGGCGCGCAATGTGGTCGTCGTGTGCCGCATGAAGATTTGCGGGTGCATGGATGCCAGGGGCGGTCCCTCCATGGGTCAAGGGTGTTCAGCTGAACACCCATTTTTTTTGCAAAATATCTGGTATATAATATGTATATGTTATTAGTTAGCAAAAATTATATATTTGTGTCATAAATGAATTCACTGCACTCCCCACACCTCGTGCGCGCCCTATGTAACACATTAGGCCCATTTTGGGGGGGGGGGGGTGTGGCTCTGGCTTCTAAGTGGCGAATGAGCAGAGACACAGGCTACAAAGGCGAGTGATGGTCGGTGGGCATGGCGCTACGATGCGACGGCAAGCAGGCGTGAGGCGGCCTTGAGGCAAGCGTCTTGGGCAACAAGACCAAGACGGCAAATAGAGATGCGACACGAGCAAGTGGGTGGCAGCGCGACAAACTGGGAGGAAGGGAGCGGGTGGCACCAAGGGAGCAACACGGTGGCCGGGAGGAAACGTTGCGGCGGGAAGTGAGTAGCATATCCAGCTCACTATCATCGTCCTCTCCCCAGATCTAGGTGTGTTCCGTGCACTCCACTTCTTCTCCCGGTTCTGCTCTACTCCAGCTCTGTTTTTTCTGGAGTCTAGCCCCTTCCTCTGCTTTCTTGATTCTTTCCAATGGATGTTGTACAAAAATACAATATTTGCCTTGGGCGATGAACAGATAGTTGGGCCCTTGTTACATATGTTTACATGCAAATTTTTTCTCTATGGAAGGAATATTCTTAGATGGGGTTCTTGCTGACGGAGAAATAGCAAAAAAGAGTAAGATCAACAAGGTATGCAATCACAAATTTTTTTTTAAAAAAAAAGGCAGGAGCACAAGTCTTGGCCGCACCTCTGTAAAAACAACATAACTCAAGAAATATGAAGCTTGGAGCTAAAATAGCTCTATTCCTAGTTTCCACATCCTCAACTGACATTGATATCTATACTTTGCTATTTAATTCATATCATTATGATTGCTTTAAATCGTCCATTTCCTCATATGAAATCATTAATTTCTATATTTTTTGTTTTTATTATATATATGTGTATCATCGTATCGGTGTTTTTTTTTCTTCCGAAAATGATATTTCATGGTATCGGCGTATTGGTATCGCCATATCTAGACAACCTAGCTCCAAGTCCGAACACCCATCTTAAAAATCCTAGGTCCGCCATTGATGGACGACTGCACGTGCATGGACCAGTGGAGGCGCATGCAACTGCATGCATGGAAAGCAAGGAAGGGCGCTCAGGTGCATACATGCAATCACATGGGATGCATGCGTGGCATGGAACCGAGAAGGAATGCGTCCACCAGATAGAAACCGAGAAGGAGGTTTCCTGTTATTTAGTTGAACCAAGTGGGAGTTCATGCACCGCACGTTTTCACGGAGGGAAAGGCGTGGAGATAAAAGGAAAATCATCCGAATTGGAAGGCAAGAAATCAGGAAGTAGCCAGCGCTGATCTTTTCGATAGCTTGCGCCATGCCAAGGAAACATGATATCCTTTCTTTGCATGCTCTTGGATGGGGCCCACCTTGTATGTAAAGTGTGCTGCACCAAGCCAAGGTAGCGCACCAGTAGTTGGGATTGTGTTGAGTCCTAGTCGGTTTTTGTTGAGTCTACGTGTTTAGTTTTTTGCATTAGCACTTCTAGTCCAACACAACTTTTGTACGTGCATGTGTCATGCAAGTTAGTCTACGTGGGTTAGTTTTGCATTAGCACTTCTAGTGAGCACACCTTTGTACGTGCATGTGTAAGGCCATAAAAGCCAAAGGCCTTCGGCCGAGTTGAGGAGTTTTTTAGTTTTAGAAATTATGAGTTGAGTTATTTGGCATGTCGCCATAAGGGTCTACCCCTGTTATCGTGTGTGCGCAAGTTCTTGAGAGTTTTCCATCTAGGATATCTCTAATTGCTACTCAGGTTTAATCTTATTGATTGAATTTGTGTGTTGATCTTGTAGATCTCTTCTTTTGTTTGTGTACTGTGGTATGCGCGGGTGTGAGATTTATTTATCAAAGTGTGAGTTGCATCCTGTAATTCATGCTCCACATATTTGTTCAGGAATTTCCACCGTGAAAGATCAGACAACCCACGGATTTAATCTCATCTAGAGGTTGATCCGCATCAAGAATTGATTTGAGAATTTAGGAAAAAGGCTGAAATTCAAAAGAGGCCAAATAAATAGCAAATAAATTCGGAAAAATCCAAGAAAATTCAGAAAAGTTCCTTGGAACACAAGGAACCCAACTAACATTGTTTTTCATTTAATGGATGTTTATTAGTTAAATTAAATATTTTAAATTTTGGAAATTCCTGATTAAGCTTTATTAATTCAAGGAAAATTAGTAGAATTTTTTAGGAACCTAAACTACACAAAAGATTTTTTTTAAACCCAAATTTTTGGATGTTACAAACATTCCCCCTTAAAGGAATCTCGACCCTGAGATTCAGGCTGGCTATGGAAAAGGTTAAAGAACTCAACTTTCAGTTTCTGATATGGCTTCCAAGCTACTTTGACTTTGACGAGACTATTCTTCTGAACACTTGTGGAACAGAGACCTTGCTCCTTGCTAAACTTCTTGATGCAACCAAAACTTGATAAACTGGCATTTGGCAAGAAAGGGCCTCTTGCAACTTGATTGCTTCTAACAGGGCTGCTTGATTGGTCTTGAAAACATGTATGGAGTTGAGGGACTCCTACTGCTAATTGGTAACTCTTGTTGACAAGCTACTTCTTCTTCTGGGCTTCGGAATCTCAAATTGACTAACACACCTCTGAGGCAAACTTCTTAACACAAAACCTTCTGAACACTTCTATCACAAATTTTTCTTGACTTGAAACTTTTAAACACCTTTCAACAAATATTTTGAAGATAGACACCACTGCGAAGGTGATAACCTGCGTAGCTTTTCTGCTTGTTCCCAACTACTTACAATCCATTTAGGATAAAAGACACTTGTCCTTCTGCCTCTTGATTTATTCAAGTCCACACACTTTGTTTATCTGTCGGACCCGGGAGTAACAGCCCCAAATCCTCTGTGCATTTCTAAACTAGTCCCATGATCAGTAGCTAGTTCACACAGTAAACATATATGGTAACATCCATAAATCGCACAATTTTATTAATAAATAACAACAGAGTTTATTACAAGAAAGGCTTACAAGCCAACAATAAAGAACACAGCGGAAGACGAAGAAGTAGTGGAGTCCAGCTGATCTACCACAGGCAATCGACTGGGGTAGAGGCCTAGTCGTCGAGATCCACACTGGTAGCAAAGTCCTTCTCCTCTAAAATTTGTTTGCATAAAGCAAGTATGAGCACAACTACTATGCTCACAAGTTACACCCATCAAATAACAGAATGACATGCATACATGGATATCTCAAAGGAAGGCTTAATATGGTTGATTTGCGCAAAAGCAATATTTGACAATTTAAATACAATACTAAGTTCAAAGGTTCAATTTTTACAATAATTAAAATTAAGTTTTAAATGAATTGATAAAGCTAGTGTAGACACCAACCTAACACCAACGTAAACATGGGCACCAACCTGGGGCTTCAACCCATAACTTTTCTCATGGACACCCATCCATGTCAAAACTGTTTTACAAAACCATTTTGAAATCAAAACCAAAGTCTAATCCGTGAAAGGCTTTGCTCATCATGTCCATGACCGTGGACACGGCTATTCGAATAGATTGACACTCTGTAGAGGTGGTACAACTTTACTCACATGACATGAATTCTCTAGTTTGTTTGGCATGGCCAATGCCACTGCTCACTACCTTAGGTAAGCAATCTAGAGCACGTGTCAAGGCATTTACAAAGCGCTATTCCACCGCAGTCTCCCCTCGCTAAGGTTTTGCTCCCTTTAGACTACAACCCGCAGAATTAGAGCCCCCTCTTGTGCCAGGTGGGACTAACGTAGGTCATAACATGACTACCCACCGCATCTAAAGGGAACGACCACGGTGAAACATTGTAAATTAGTCAGCCAGGTCCAGCTCATACAGGACATGTGGTAGTATGATTTTGGCTTAACAATCCGCAGCTTGCAGACTAGTCATTAATTGACTGAGCGACTTCCAAAATAAACCCTGGGCCTCAACCATTCCAAAGAAGAGCCCGTGCATAAACTTGCACCCACCAACTATCCATTTTGCCCAAGTCCAAACCAGTTTTTGATTTTATTTTATTTTCCAAAATCATTTGCAAACTTCCATGGCACACCGATGCTATGGATATATTTTAAACAACATTTGATTTTTGGTGAAAATTCCCCAAATCAAATATTTTTGGTCTAAGCATGGGTAAGCATCAATTTTTCCAATTGTTCTAGTTCATACTATTGCATGAACTAGATTTTCATCTAAGGTGACAAGGTAGGTTTATTTCAATGTCAAGATTGGTAGTACAAAGGAATTAGACATAATTATAATTTAAAAGCAGAATTTAAATTAACTTGAATATAAATAAGCATGCAATAATTTAAAATAGAAATTAAATAATTTTAAATAATTGGATCAAATATAATCAAGGGTATAACTTGCCTTGCTCAATTAGTTGCTCTCAAATGGCGTCAAATCGACTCACAAGTCGTTAAATTTATATCTGTGAAAATAAGCCAAATTCAAACAAAATTCAAATGAAGATTCAAATGAACTCTAAATTAAATAATTTTGGTTTAGTTAGCTAGATCTTGAATTTATATTAATTTAGAAATTTGAATCGATGAAATCGGAGTTCGTATGAAGGAGAACGAACACCGGGAAGTTTACAATTCACATGAAATGATGAATTTTGGAATTTTGGAATTATTGGATTTATTTTTTTAAAAGGAAAAAAGCTTCCTTTCACTGACAAGTAGGCCTGGGTCCATGGTGGACTAGGTGTGCAAAAGAATGTGTGGCTTTGCCACGTTAGTGATGAGGTGGCGACACGGGGCTGCCACGTGGGCAACTTCACCGAGGTGGCGCACGGGTGGCGCCTACGTGGCGGTGCCACGTTGACACGAGGCTTGCGGCGGCTCGGCGACGAGCTTGCCGGCGAAGGGCGGCATGGCAGTGGCCAGTGAGGGCATCAATAGGTAGAGGAGACCACGGGAACTTGATGCTTACCTCGGTGGTGGCAGAACGGGCAAGGATGGCCGGCGGCGAAGAGTTAGGCGATGGCAAAGTTCGGGCTCACGGCGGCGACGAGTTCCGACGGCCTTGGGCTCAGGTGAGTGCGAGCACTGAGTGGGCAAGGATGTGGCGATGCCGAATCCGGGGTCGGCGACGATGATGCGGCTTGGACGGCGCCGGCGGCGAGGAAATTCCGAGTTTCGGCGGCGCGGAGGAGAACTCGAATTGCCAACGATTGAGAGGGAGAGGAGATGAGGAACTTGGGGGAATGAGTTAAGGAGGATGAGGGCTACCCCGTGCTCCCTTTTATAGGGACCAGGGAGGCTTGGGCGAGGAGATCGGGTGCGCGGGTCTTTGGTGGTGATTGCGGGATTCCAGCGATTACATGCGCGAGGGAGGGGGAACATGGCCGAAATAGGCACGGCGAGATGCAAGGGTTTGAATGCGCGCATTCACACATGGAAGGGAGGCGAAAATCACGGCGGCAACGGAGCATAGC
This sequence comes from Phyllostachys edulis, assembly GCA_036346405.1. Taxonomy (NCBI): domain Eukaryota; kingdom Viridiplantae; phylum Streptophyta; class Magnoliopsida; order Poales; family Poaceae; genus Phyllostachys; species Phyllostachys edulis. The sequence goes on along the minus strand of JAYEVD010000551.1, from coordinate 6,757 downwards.
GCGTGCGGCAATGGCGGCGTTCAGGTGAAAACGAGCGAAATTGAGGGAGGGGAGCGGGAGAAATGAGCGCGGCGTGGTTAGCGGGATTCAACGCGCGCATTTGCTTAAGGAAACAAGGTGAAACTCATCGCGTGGAGAAGGAGCTTCATGCCAACGCAATGGCGAACGAACGCACGCTTGACTTCGTGAGGAACAAAACGAGGAGGAAGAAGGCGAGGGCCCACTGTCACCGAGAGAAGAGAGGGTGATGGGTGGGGCCAAGGTGGAAGAGAGGGAGAGGGCGGGCTAAGATGGACCGCTTGGATGGAGATCCGATGACCCAATGGAGTTTTTGGGATTTTAATTGATTTACCAAATTTAAATAATTCGATTAATTCAAAAAGGGTTTAGAAAATAGCAAATAAAATCCAAAAATTCTAGAAAAAATTCACAGAAATTCCTAGAGTTATTTTGGACTTAATAAAATTATTTCCAACTTAAAGTTAGCTTTTAATTTTGCAAATAAATTATTTTGGCTTTAAAATATTTAGGAAAAAGCTTTTAAAATTCCGAAAATTCTAGAAATTAATTTTATTTTTATTTTTCAAATTTAGCTCAAATAAAACTTCAATAAATTTTATTTTTGACTTTTAAATCTTCGTAAATTGAATAAAGCAATCAAACTCTTTCAAATTTTAGAAAATCCAATGAAATAATAACTTTATTTATTTTATTTTGGTAACATAACTTTGGGATGTTACATTATCCAACTGCTTTCTAGTCGAGCGATGTTTTACACGGTCAATCATAGAGAACTTCAAATGGTGACAACTACGAACTAGTCGATGCCTAGTGTTGTAGGGAACTCTACATACAACACTCACTTATTCCAATCGGTACTATGAGTTAGGCACAAACTCATTATTTCTTTTGATCTGTCAACTAGTTTGGGGTGATCCACAAGATCAACTAAAACGAGTACCCAAGGCTTCATGCACTCATCAAAAATGCAAGGTGAATCGATCCTCGATCGACGATATCCCTTTGGCACATCTGCAAACCGACCATCTATGTCGGTCTAACACTATACCATCTCCATCCTATACATCCTCTGTTGTATACTATTCGCCATATGGTCTCCGGACTAGGTGATATTGACAAGAAGGAAGCGGAAATCTTTAGCAAATGATCAACAATCACTCTTCAAGGAATTACATCCCAATTAAGTCCCGAAATCCCATATTTGAATTCTCGAGATAGGAGTAATCTAGTCGTCTCTTGACATGCTAGCCCCGACTTTCTTGCATATTAGATACATGGTAACACATTCTGTGACTTTTTTTTGCATTATATTGGATCATGACAATTCAACTTCGAGATCCTTCTACACCTTGGTACTTTTAGAGAAAATGGAATGCTTGCACTCAAATGTTGGTTCGAGCATCAACAACTTGAGTTCCTTCTGATCAGATAAGCAGATACGCTCATTGATTCGTGGATCATTTTCATTCACCTTCGGTGGATTCTCAAGCTTTATCTTGCTTCAGGGAAAATTGATTTCATTAACAAAATCATCTTGTTAAGTATGATTTTCTAGCATCAGTTTGAACTCTGGGCTCAATAGACACCCTTTGGCAACTGACTCAAAATTCAACTTCTGGATTTCATTGGTAACTTTGGCTGACTCTTCTCTGATCAACAGGTTCCTATGGTAGCTCTTTTGATTCAAAGCATCTGCCACTACACTTATCTAACCTGGGAGTAACGGATTACACTTCACGGTTCACATTCCTATAAAACCATCTTTGCTGTTCCATGATAGCAAACTTCAAATTATGACTAGGATAATTTACTACTTGAAACTTTAGTTGTTATGAAGTGCGGGCAAAATTTCTTAACACATTGGTTCTTGCATGTCCCGTGACAAGAGATTATCAAGGTTTTTCTTGGTACCTGGTAGTACGAATGCTAGAGTAGCGATTAAACTCTTCTGTAATTCTTACAAACTTAATTAACTTCTGGCGGTGCTGATGAACTTTGTAATATCCTGAAATGGTTTAGATGGGTTAATTGAATTAGAGGAATTAAAGAGAGGATAATTAATGGAGAGAATGGAATTAACAATAGTTTAAAGGGGGTTTTCGCTTAAAATGGAAAACTCCGGGTCATGCTCTTGGCCCATAGTGTCGCGGTCCAAGGGAGAGCCAGCCATAACCCTAGCCCGTGCCTTCCTCCCTTTGTGCCTCCACTTTTCCCCCTTGCACCACCCCCTTTTCCCCTATCCAGCCACCATTTGCCGGCCAAGCCCCAGCAGCTCTACGCAAAATCCCTAAGCTTTTCTGCTCCTACGCTTCTGCATGCAAGGCTTGGTGACCAAATTTGCATGTTGTTTTTCCTCTGCCTTTGCGCCAGATTCTCTCTTGTCCTGCTACTACAAGACTGCATGCTGCCCTATCCCCTAGCTTCTTTGTTGTTGCCTTTTTGCTAGCATGTAGACTTGCCGCTGCACAAGTGCTAGCATAGCTACATGTGTGTGCTAGCTCTACAGGATGCATGCATGCATACATGGGTTTGCATGCGGCTAATTTTCTATGCTGCAAAGGTGTACAACTATGTTGCTACTGACCAGGAGGAGAAGCAAGAAGGAGAAAGAAAGGAAGAGGAAGGAAGGAAGAGAGAAGGATACCGTTGGGATCTCACATTTGTCATCTTGATCTTCAAGTGTGATGATTCTAATACTTCTTTTCTGTTTAGCAATCGGTAGAAATCGTTTAGTAGATCGGTATTTTGTTGTTTCGTCAGACCGTAGTTTCGGGTACTTTTGGTGCGTAAATTTGGGAATTTCAGATCCCGTAGAATTGTAGAGGATCTTGATAGATTTACGAGAATATTTAATCATGTCGATCGAATGATTAAATTTCGAGTTGTGAATTTTGTAAGCTCGCTATCTAGAGGAACCTGTGCCTTTTGGGTTGTTCGTGTTAATATGTAGATTTAAAAATAGTAAATAAGATAATTAGTATATTTGCTCTACATGAAAAGTGTAGGTAGCGTCTTTAGGATTCCGTAAAGTATTGGTTTGCTAGATTTGGAGTTTGGGTGAATAAGTTATAGCATTTCTACTCACTGGGACAGCTGGTAGTGTGTCCGTAGAATTAGGTTAATTATGTCATCTTGGCGTAGATATGTGAGGGCGGTTAGTGTAATGTTTTGGTATTGTGATGACGAAGTTTTGAGATTGTTTTGACTTGTTTGTTCAGGAGTGTGGTCTCTATTGTAATCCTGCCGACTAGCTATCCCTCCAAGGGATAAAGAGGCAAGTAGTACATGGTAGAGTGGTGAACAACGGGTTGTTCATCATTGTCATTGATGTTACTTATCATGCTATTTATTATGCTTTCGTTAAGCTTATTCTTATATATGATATTGATGAAATTGGGTGAATAAGATTATGATATTGAGTTAATGATAATGAGATATTGAGTTAATGAGATGAATTATGTTGATGAATAATTAGAGATGTTGCATCATTTACATTCATCAAGACAGGAGTTGCACGAGCCAGGTCGGTGAGAAAGCCATGTAATTATTCCGGTAAGATCGGTGAGAAAGATACATGACTAGTCCTAGTGTTTCTAGATAAAATCCTACTTTGGTATGGATTTCATGGGAGTGAAGGATAGAGTGTGTCATTAACGAGTGAACACTCCACTATACCGGTATCAACTGATGAGATGCAAACGAGCATGAGCATGATGGTGCATGTAATATCCTGAATTTTGAATGAGAAATTGTTGAATTAATAACAATAAAAAGTAGAATCTAGTAGGAAGTGGGGATTAGAGTTTGGCCTTTTGGCCCATGGCCCAAGAGGGCATCGGCCTCACACCTATTTAAAGGAGAGACTAATCAAAACCCTAGACTATTTTTTTCTCCCACTACTGTTTCTCCCCTAACCGAATCCTCTAGCCATTCATTCCTCCCTTTTCTTTTCTCCAGCCTTGCCGCCTCAAGCGATGGGTGTCGCCCACTGAGCTTGCCGAGCCTCCCGCCTCCCAGACGACACTACCGGCGACAAAGACCACCACCGTCTGTCCTTGCCGGATCCCTACTCACGCACGCTGCTGGTCGCTTCCTCTCCGGCCAAGACACCCACTCCCTCCTCCTCCGATCCTCAGCCTCACTGCCACACGATGGCCGCTGCCACAGATCCTCTTTCCGCAGGGACTCACGCTCGCCCTGCCATCAAGTCCTCGACCACGGCGCCGAGGCTTCCTCCTCCTCAAGAAGCCCTTGAGCTCTCACCAGAGGAGGTCTTCCTTGCCGTGTTTCGGCAATGGGGGTCCTCCATCACGCATGAAGCGGCGGTGCCCCTAGGTCGCGGACGTGTTCGGTCTCGTCGAGGCCGCGCGGCTCGAGGGGTCCTTGGGAGAGGGATCTTGGGCGCGATCGCTGGGGAGGCCGGCGCCGAGGTGCATCGTCTTTGTGGAGTAGGACGCCACGCGCGCACGCGCATCGCCTAAGGAGATCATCAAGATAATCGGGATAGAATCGCCAGTAAGGGAAGCTCGTTGTCGTGTCTTGTTGTCTTCAATGTGATTTATCACCGGCAACTCAATAACTTCGTTAGACAAGAAGCTCAATGCTCCGTGGAAATCTTCGTAAGTGCTCGACCTAATTTGGGAACTTTGCACTCAGAGGTATCAATTGAGTGTGCAAACAGCAATATCCCTTAGCTTGATTGTCCACAAGGTGCTACGGGAGATGTTCAAACTTAACATCTCTAGCAGATCTCATTTAGACTACTCTGTCATGTCAATCTTGCTGGAGGTTTGATTGGCAAGAAGGGCCCTTTGCTATTTGAGCTTATTATGAACTGGACTATTTATTCCAGCAAGGTAGCAGCCATTATAACTCTTATGTTTATAATTGCAATCATTTTGGCCATTGGGTTACTACCGCATACTTATAGTTTTGCTCACATTGGTGGGTTTGTGACTGGGTTTTGCTGGTGGTGGTGGTGGTGGTACGGGTCAGCTCAGAGGCTTGCATGAGGGGAATGATGGTGGTGTTTTACTGTGGCGCCAAGAAGCGTGGCAAGTGCACCATCCAGACGCCTCGACTAGACGATCGCTGACCGCTTGACACAGTAATGGACGCAAAGAAGGAGTCACCTAGATAATTCCACCATTACCATTCCACTATATTGAAATATCTAAGCTTCGCTTGATCATGCTCGTGACGACATCTCGATGCATACCGGCGAGATCTTTGATTGAGGACATCGTGGATGTCGATTCCACAAGGTTGAGACCAGATTAGAGACAATATCCGCCGCACTCATACTTGTCAAGGTGGTGGTGAACCCCGATACTCAAGTTTTTCTGTCGTTGACTTTCGTCTCACGGTTGAGGCAAGTGCAAGTATTATTAACGAGTTGTTATATTACCTACTTGATGAATGCCATAGTTTAATGATAATGCCTACTGATTGGCAATGTTGATGAGCCTAAATGCCTTAGTTGAATGATGATGCTTACTACTTTGAAAGGTTTACATGATGCTATATGTTAATAGTTACATGATGATGCGCATATGATAATGTCTATATGGGCATGCTTACATGAGAATGGTTACATGTTGATGGCAATAATGATGGGGACAAGGTGAGCAATGAGACTACCTTGTTAATGATGACAGTGATGAGTTGGTATTGTGCTTTAAACTCGTGATCATGTCATTCATTTCAACCTTGACTACGTGGTAGCCAAGGGGTTGATTCCTTGAGGTCTCCGTCGTGCAATCGGATGGGCGTAGGTCCCCATCATGCATTGACGGGCTTTGTTCCCCATTACACGTGGAAAGTCATGTAACTAATCCCGTGAGGCTCTGTGAGAACTGCTACATGACTTGAAGTGTGGGCTTTTGTTCCCTGTGCCTAGAGGGCACAGGCTTTGAGTAGGTAACGACGGATACCCTACTTGACATTACCGGTAATTACAAAGAAGTGAAGAATGTGCATTCATGACATGTTCATTGCATTTCTGCATAAGAGATGGATTTGTAGTATATAATGTTGTTGTTCATGATGTGATTGGTATATAGTGTTGTTGTTCATGATGTGATTGGTATATAATGTTGTTGTTCTTGATGTGATTGGTATATGATGGTGTTGTTCATGATGTGATGGTTTATTCCCTTTGACTACTTATGAAGCTATGTTGTTTTCCTATTGCACTTTGCTGAGTCGTAGACTCACTCTTGCTGTGTTGTGCTTGCTAGGTACCTCTCGAGACAGCGACATGCATGTGACGGGGTAGACTTGGTGCACGTCACATAATCACTAACCACAATGAATAACCTAGTCATTTTATCCACAATTCGTATTCTTGGTAATTACTCTAGATTCAGTTGGTGTCCATCCTTCGTGGTGGATGTTTTAATTGTGGTCATGGATGACCCATTTATATTTTTATTCATTCGTTGATTGAGTTCATTTAATACTCGTGATGGATTAGAATGTTTGGTTGATGGTTTATTGAGTTGTTGAAATTAATTGGTTCAGTAGAGTCTCATTAATTTGTAATAGGCTTGATTAGAAGATTTTAGATGCCCTTTTGATTATGCTATAGTTTTTTAGCTTATCCTGGATGTCCTTTGATGATTCGTTAAATTGGATGATTTGATTGTTGAATGATGCTATATTAAATCGCTTTGAACCTCCGCCTAGCCATCTATACAAGGGAGGTTTTGCCGGATTTTAGAGAAATGTGTTAGTT